>JAXGGA010004136.1:0-92249 GCA_038373865.1 Uloborus plumipes | reverse complement strand
GAAATAAATTAAAACTATCGGTTCTACTTTGTTAAAAAAATTTCAAATGTTAAACTGCGATTATCGACTATTAAAAGGGCTTTTTTTCTGTTTTGTTTTGAGTTTCATTTCCAGTACTATAGCCTATTGTTAACATCCTACACCACACTTTATTTTGAGTAAGTAAGTTGTAAATAATTAAAAAAGGATACGACATAAGTTACCCTCTTTACGTTGTTAAGTCAAAAAATTACATGAACAAGCAAGAAAAATCCTTCTTGCCAGTTTCTGCTGGCAAAACCATCCATTCCGACATCATTTTCAGTGAAGCTCGTTACAGAGCACCTCAGAATTAAAATATATTTTGACAGATGTTTATATGCATGAAAGAATAACAGAAATTGCAAATTTGTTATCTTAGCCTCCTTTACCCTTACTACAGTTTGAACTGCATTGGTTTCATTCAAAAGTCAAAAGTGCTGCCTCTGTAGTAGCTCTCTATACTCGTAGATGATTCAAAGGAAAAAAAGAAAATCTGATGACACTTGTGATGGAAATATGGCGTCAAAAAGGACACTGTTATGGACAAGCTCATAAAATAGGATGCCTTGTTGGAATAGTAAGGTAAAATGAAAATTAAATATTTCCCGACATACTAAGCTGTCATGATAACTTGCGTCAATTGTGAGGAAGAAATGTCAAGGGTATGTTAGAAGAACGACTCAATTAGTACATGGGTGTGAGGTGTATTTATTATATTAAGATGGAAGGACTTTTCAAGCATCTTGTCAAATTCATCATTTTCCTTGCAGTGATAATATTAGTAGATGGCACGATAAGATGTCATCCATTTTCTAAGTATGATGCAGTTGAAATGGGAAGTAAAACACAGAATCGTATTGAGATGGAAGTAAGTATGAATGGTGTTACAGGACTCGGGTTTTTTTAATTGTGAAATTGATTAGAAATTGTGTATAAACGGAAAAACCTTCGACAAACTTTTTTTCTCGTCTTAAAAACCTACATTACTCTTTTTTCATACGCCATTTAGTGATCTTTTTTTTAATTGTCTTTTTTCAATGATGAGCTAAATTAAAACATCTCGTGCAGAAATTGAAATATAAATTATAGGACTATGTTTCTCTTTCGACGAAATTAATCTGAAATATTTGTCAAACCGAAAGACCTTCGATATACATTTTTCTCATATTAAAAGCCTACATATTCTTTTCATAAATTATTTACTAAATTTTAAAAAATAAACATTTGTCAAAAAAAAAATAGACATCTGTCAAAAATAAAAAAATAAATAAGAATAAATTAAAAAAGAGACCAAAAATCTTTACTTTACAGTCAAATAAACGAAGCAGAAAAGATTTTTTATGTATATAATTCTCGTTTCGCGTAGAAGGGATGCATTAAATTGTAATAACTTCAAAAAGTGGAAAATAATTATAGTCTGAAATCAATACCAAAACATAAATAAATAAATAAATAGAAAGAAATAATGATGATAATAAACAAAACAAAAATAAATGAAGTCCATTAACAGATAGATTTTCTTTTTTCTCTCCCTCTCTTTCTTGCCTTGTTTCTGCTTAAATCACTTACCGTAAAGTCGGGTTACTTGGACCCTAGGGGTTTACTTGAGCCCATTACAGTAAAATAATAAAATCTGGGTTTGGTACTTACTAGTTGAAGACTTGCACGTAGTTCCTCGTTTCTCCGCTAGGTAGAAGCACTCTGCAGTCTCTAACGCTAGTACCAAACCCAGATTTTATCATTTTACTGTGGGCTCAAGTAACCCCCCTTGTAGGTCCAAGTAACCCGACTTTACGGTACATTAGACAATTAAGCCAGCATATTTAACACCATTAGTATGCTTCTTTACCAGTCTCTATTACTATTATGTAAAACTGAAGAATGAAAGTTCGAAAAATTTGTGAATCACACAATGAAATATTCCACGGGAGAAACGAGACGTAAACTATTTCTTACCTTTCATATTAACTACTGCGTACTTTTTAAGTTAACAAACTATCAAATGGTTTCCCAACCTGTTAAACTCCAACAAAAGTCAGTGTACATGTTTTAGAGGGTGTTGAGAGGTAGCAGCTAAGCACATGGCGAAATTGACATTATGCACATACATTATCTAATCATGTAAACAGCTGCTCATGCCTAGAGGCAATCAAATCCCAGTTCAATGTTTGACATTTTGTTTTTTCTCTACGTCACCAGAAGCCACATCAACAATACCTTTTGCAAGAAAAGAGAAATAATGTCACGTTGCTTCGAAGCTTAAGCATGCATTTAACACACTGTAAAAAATAAATGTTGTTTTTACACTATAATAAGCTAATTTTTTAGTAATTTTACAGTAATAAACTTAAAAATTGCTACTTTTACAGTAATAAACTGTAAAATTGTTGGTTTTACTTTAATTACAGGGACGTCATTTCAAGTTTTTCCGGGGGGGGGGCAAAGAGTCCAAACTCAATGCAATTTCATCGGAAAACATCAAAAGCCACGCCCACTTATATGTAAATACATTGATTTCTCAAAGTCAGGGGGCGGCGCAATTGATTCCCCCTGCCCCCCCCCCCTAAATGGCGGGCCTGACTAGTAAGTAAAAATTGCTAGTTTTGTAGTTTATAACTATGCATTTTAGTTTTGCACTAGAACCTCTGCTGCCTGCATTATACTATTGTTTTTACAGTAAAATACAGCTAATTTTATGGTAACAAACTGTAAAATTGCTAATTTCACAGTAATAAACTAAAATTGCTAGTTTTGCAGTTCATTACTGTGCATTTTACAGTTTTAACTGAAACCTCGGCTTTCAGAATAAAACTATAAAAACAACGGTTTATTTTTTGCAGTGCAGACGTTTTTCATCGGGGGGGGGGGGGTAATATGTGTAACACACTCAAAAAAAATTGTGTAACCGAAGTACGTAAAAACGATGGCAGTATTCTACATCTATATCTGCCTTCAATCTAATTTGGTAACTTAACTGATAAAACTGGTTTAACGTCATGAACGATGCGTAACGTTACACGAGTTTGATCAGTTAACTTACTCCATTGCGTTGTCGGCAGCTATGCTGCTACCTCTTTTGCAGAATAAGATTATACATTTTTTTTTACGGTGCAATATGATTAACGAACTTACATGTACTCTTTATGAGTAATAATAGTAATGATTTACTAAAGTAGTTATTGATAAAAATCAAAGCATTTAAGTTTGTCAATCATGTTGTGATAACATGCTTGCTAACAAAACGTGTTTTTGCCCGTTAATCAAAACCAAATTTCCACTCTGCAAGATTTTAAATGATTTTCAGAACTTTTTTGCTTATTTCAAATTCAGTCTGTAGCATTCACTCAAGAAATCACAATATGCTGTGATGAATCAAACTGAAACATAAATTTATTAATGCATTATACTATTCGTTTATCTTTTCATAATAATGCTATGGGTTTTATTTCTTTGTTCAGTTGTTATACTGAAATATTTCATTTGTAACTTTTTTTTTCAATCTAATGTTGTAAATAGTTATTATACTGCTCTTACAAGATTTGATTATAACGTTTTTTTTTCATAAAAAAAAGTTTTTATAGTTTTATAATTTACGCTTTTTTGAACAAAATTATGTAATATGGCAAAGAAATAAGTATTTTTGCGCCTTTTTTGAAAAATGTCTACCGGTACCCCGGAATTACGTTTCAAAAAATACCGAAAACCGAAATGGAAGTTTTGGTCCGGTATTGCTGTCACAACCTACTACGCAACCATTGCTAGCGAAATCTAGGAAGAAATGTGAATATTCCAAAAGCTAAACCCAAGGAGGAAGTTCTGAATCATCCACTAGCGACACGTTTTTTTATGACTCCGATGTTTATAAACATTGTTTCGTCGCAAATCGTGTACACGTAGAACAATCTGATTTCAAATGGGTCTATATCTTATCCATTAGATCCCTATTAAAATGAACGTCATGAGTTTTGCAAGCGAGCCCAAATGTCGGCGTTTTTCGCTGTAAATATTGATGTTTATTTTTAAGAATATTCCATCAATGTTGTATTTAACCTTTATATTTATTTATTTTTTTTATTTGATGCTCATTCTCAGAAAACTTAATATGATTTTTTTTAATGAATTAATATTACACAATAGTTTCTCGTTCGACAGTGTAAACAAACAAAAGCTGGCATTTTGTGAAGGTTTTCAGGATGAAATTTGTTTTTCATTAGTTAATATAGAAGTAAAAGTGAAAGGAGGGGAACATGCAATACACCGCCAACTCTGCTATTTCAATCCATGGACTGGATCGAAATAGCCGAGTTGGTATTGCATATTCCTGCCTTAGCCCTTGCTTAGGGGCGGTTGCTCATTGCTTTATAAAAGGAGGGGGTATCCTTTTCATTTTGTTTGAATTGAAATACCTATTTTAGTTAATTTTTTCTAGACGGAGGAGGGGGGGACTTACACTTTGTTCTAGGTGTAAAGCACTATTTTTTTAATTGTTATGTTAATTATTATTTACATAACAATTAATAAGGTTAAAAACACAGTGAATTCCAAAACGTAATTACAATGTTCTCAATGTTTGAAAAAGGTCTTTTCTTACAAATAAAAAAAAAGAGAGAAAGAATTTTTTCTGGTAGTTTAGAATATGCTAGTGTCAGACCATCTTAGAGCCGGTTAAAAATTAATTTTGAATAATTTTGATAATTCTTACCTTTTTTTAAGCTTTATTTATTTATTTATTTTTGTAAAAGAAAGGGTCCGCAAGTTAGTAATTTTCCGGAGGTCGTCTGGACTTAGGGAACCTCTGCAACATAAAACGGGCTTGCTTGCTGTTCCTGGATATTCACGGAATTAATCTTCGCTAACCTAAAAATTTGTTAGTGTCTGTAGATTAAGATGAGGCTATAAACTGTCCAAACGCTTTAAGTGTGGTTTCGGGGCGAGCCATTGCCCAATAGTGAATCGTCCATTCACAGTGTATGAATTCGTTGTTCAGCTGTGCACACAGTAAGAACGCGTCTGACTTGCGAAGATCTCATAAGAATGGCAACTCATGTATATCTTGTTTAGTTATCAATCCAAGCTTTTCGGGAAAATACCCGCGAAAGGAAATATCAAGTAAGATGTAGACCTTTTTTACAGTATTTATTGTATTTATATTTGGTTGTTTTTGAGTAAAAAAACGGTATTCTATCATATTTGAATTGTCATTCACAATCTTGTTCAGTTATAATTCCAAGCTTTATGAAAAATTCCCACGAAAGGAAGTATCTTTAAAGAGCTTTTTTACAGCATTAATTGTATTTATATTTTGTTGTTGTTGAGTAGGAAAAACACAATCCTGTCTAAACGTGTCCGTCCTTTGAATTGTCATTCACAATCTTTCAATGATACATGTTATTGAGTTGTTATTTGTATTTTCTGCCAAAAATGTGGGACCGTTTTGATCGTAATGCAAATTTTTATCAAACAAAATTATATAGTAAAAAAAATATTTTTTCTATAAAACAGAAAAAAAAAAAACAAGTTTTTTGGAAAATACCCACGAAAGGAAATATCAAGAAAGATGAAAACCTTTTTACAGCATTAATTTTATTTATGTTTTGTTGTTTTTGAGTAGAAAAAAAACCGAATCCTATCAGTTTTGAACTGTCGTTCACTATTTTTAAATGATACGCATTATTTATTTCTTATTTGTATTTTTATTAAAGATGTGGTACAATATTTAATGAAATCCAAATTTTTTATGCCATCGCTAATCTTTAAATAACATTTCAGGGTGATTTTAAAATTCCTTGTTTAATAGTTAATAAAATTAATATAATATGAAATAACACTAAAGTACATGACTTGCATAAACATTATACCAACATACGTTCACCAAAGTTTAGTAATTCCTCTCTATTTAAAAAATTCGCCGTTTTTTTTTTTTTTTTTTTAACCTTTAACGTGGGAAAAAAATCGTTCAAGTTTTTACCTTATACATCGATTAACTAACATCACCTCTTAGTAATATGCTTTATAGCAACGTTTTGATTATATTAAGTATTTGTGCTTCTCATCTGTTTTTTTTCCTACTAGAATAGACAGAAATTATTTTATTAAAGTTTTGAAAATTAATTCTTTAGATTTTTTAAAGAACATTTTTTTTTTTTGAAAAAAAGGAAAAACATAGTTGAAAAAAACATAGTTGAAATTAGAATTTAGGCTACTAAATTTATTTTTCTTCCGAATGTCGCCAAGACAGAATGTTAATGAGAAGTAGTTTCGTCTCTTTCTAGAAAAGAAGCAAAAATTTTTTAATTTTATCTACATACACAAAAGATCCTTAATTATCCGGAGTCTCATTTGACCAATGTCAGTTTTTATTAACCAGAAGATAATTTTAATGTATTACATACACTAGTGGACTTAATTCTAGACACTTTTCAATTGTTTACGATTACATAATTTAACAGTGTAAACATATTTATTAGATTTATTTATTTCGTTTAAATCATTTATTTATAACTTCTCTAATATGTATGTATTCATTTTATGTGAATATAACCTTTATTTATTTTTTAATGCAAACTATAAACAAAAACCTTTTTCAAATGAAATTTGATTTATTTAGACATCTAGCTTTGGCAACGAAATATAATAAAAAAAGTTCATACAAAATAGTGACTTAATAATGAATTTAATATTGATTTTTAAATGTTGATTTATATTGTGAAATTATATTATAGTAATAAGTTATTGTAACATTCACTATTGCTTAAAAATTAATATATATATATATATATATATATATATATATATATATATATATATAATATTTATCTGAAATGAATACATATATATTAGAGAAGTTATAAATAAATGATCTAAGTGAAATAAACAAATTTAATAATTCATTACACAATGTTAAATGATAAAAAATTAAAAAGTGTCCAGAATTAAGACTACTAGTGTAATCACAGTAATTGAATTGATATTGCACTCAAAAGCCATCATCGAATATACAGGTTGCGTAGTCTTTTTACTAAGTTATTACTTTTAAGTAGTTGAATGGGCGGCAAAGTGAAATGGTAAAATAAATATGTGTATATATATATATATATATATATATATTATGTTTGCAACGCTACCTATCAAGCATCGAAATACACTTGCACTTCTATAATTTCTGTTTCCTCCCTTATTAACCAGTAAATAATGTTAATATAGTGCATAATTACACTATTTGAAATGATAATGAGCTCAAAAGTCATCGAATAAAAAAGTTGCCCTTTTTTACTAATTATTTTTTAAGTAATTGAATGTGAGGCAAAATGAAATACCGTGGCAAAGTGAAGTGTTCTTTTTTTCTTTTTTGGAAACGCTACCTATCCCTCTATAGTTTAACAAAATTCTTACGTATATAGTTGATTTCAGTCAGCAAATAAAGAGCTCTGAGGATCAACGAAAAAATAATAAAAGCCGTTTTCGAAATTTGATTTACATGTTGTAATGTTCTGTAATTTATCAAAAATATTTTTTGCTACTGTAAAAAGATTAAGTTCCTATAATTTGCATTATAAGTATTAATTGAGATAAACTGTTGTTCAGTGCAGCACTTACTTAGTTCCTATTAGGCATGTTTTGATTTTAAATCTTCAATGCAATTAGTCAAGGGCTCACGGGACAAAATGGATTGGGCAAAGTAAAATATGTCATTTCGTTTACTAAATCATTCATTTATTAAACCACTTAAATATTTATTGAATAAATACCTTCACGCTGAAAAGTAAATTTCGGTATAATCCGACGTTTTACTGTACAAATAATGCAGATTTCAGCAGAAACGTGTTTTTGGTTTACAAGGAGTACATTTTTGAACTGCAAAGAATTGTCAGCTATAGGAAGAAAAGTCATCCGAAAAAAGCAACATGGTAGAACAGTGTACTGTCACCACACGCTGACAGTGACAGTAGCACGGGACTAATTTGAGGGTCTTTAGGCCCATGTTCGTCATGTCAATCATGTACTATGTTGTCATTCTTTTGCACCGTGGAGGACTTATGGCACTGTAGACTACAGTAATAAGTCAGTGTGTTGCGATATTTCAATGCTATTCATTGGCCACACAAGTAGCTAACACGAGTGCAACACGATAGAACAGTGTACTGTCACCACACGCTGACAGTGACAGTAGCATGGGACTAATTTGAGGGTCTTTAGGCTCAGGTTCGTCATGTCAATCGTGTACTATGTTGTCATTCTTTTGCACGTGAAGGACATATGACACTGTAGACTACAGTAATAAGTTAGTGTGTTGCGATATTTCAGTGCTATTCATTGGCCACACAAGTAGCTAACACCTTGTCCCTTTGTCTGCATATGTCTTATTTTTCAACAGGACTGGTATTTACAAGGAAAAAATAGTTATACCATGACTTTAGTCCCATCCTTTATATTTATATGTAAGAGCTGAAACAAATAGAGTAGTGTTTTCCTCCAGGAAAATAACACAATTCCACATTCATTTACAATAATAGTAGCACTCATTTGCTAGTAGAGCTATAAAGGATTAGGGGGGGGGGAGAGAAAGAAAGAGAGGAAACGAGTGAGAGCGTTGCATTCATTGACCATAAAAGCACATGTCCACTGCGCAGTTTCGCTACGCGTGGTATACAGACCATTGAGCCCTGAAATGACTCCTAATCAATCAGTAGGCTTTGATAACTGTCTCCGAAGTTTCCATACTTTCGATTTTGAGAAAAAAAAATTAAGATTACGACATTGCAATTTCGATTTCAAGACGATGTGTCATCTTAGCATGTTTCATGCATTCCTTATACATCTTTGCCCAATAGTGTTGCAATACAAATTATCTGATTTTTGGATGGAATTCAACAACTTAACACATCATTTTCTGTCTCGCGATACTCAAAAAAAAAAAAAAATCGTAGTAAGTATTCTTGTTGAAAAACGGTTTGTTTACAAAACAGTTTTTCTATGCTTAAAAGTAGAGATGGTGCGAAGCGGGATTTTGCCTAAGCGCCGAATACCGAAGCTTCGATAGACTAATAATGGCCGAAGCCTTGGCTATTGTATGTATTGAAGTTTCAGCATTAAGCGTATAATATCTATGCATACAATGTGATACTATACTCCACATGTTTTTATATTCTGTTACACAACAGTTTTAGCTTAATGTCCCATCTTTTAATTCATTTCATTACCTAAGGAATTTATTTTCGTTTTGTCCTGGTAGTAAGTACAGAAGACATTTCTATTTTTTTATTGAAATACGTAGTACGAAGCATTATTTGTAATATAAAGAGCATGTTCTACAGTGGAATTGTTGTTAATAATGAAATCAACTTACAATCAAATATTAAATTACTAGAAATTATCTGCTACTTGCATTATATCTTAACGTTATAATATATTTTTAAATGTACCCTATTTAAAAATTTTGAAGTTAGGTTTAATTTGTTAGAGTCATGCACATGTATTCTGCCCTACTTATCATTCGGTATTTATATTTTAAATAAAATCTTTACCACGTTTACTTTTGGAACTGTTAATTTCAAAAAGAATTAAATTAAAAGTAAGCTTTTCTTTTAAGTAACAAATGAAATCCTGTCTTCAAAAGTGGATGTGAAAGGAATGGGCACTGTCCTCATATATTGCTTGTTAAAAATTAAATAAAAATTCAGCTTCAATTTAATTTTTATAACCCTGGACTATTCTTTATAATGTGATCAATTTCTGCAATGTCTGTTGGAAACTCTGTAGTAAATCTATGTTGGAAAATTTGAATTATGTTTTATTCCTCCAAAACACCTTCTAATTAAGAATATTTTCAGATTTTATTTAATTTTATTTACTGAATAGCCCGTTATCGAGAGCATACAAACGTTTAGAAACACTAATTAAAACAACGAAGTGTTACTTTTTGGGCCTAATATCAACATATAAAAGGATAGAGTTTGTTTACTCTCAAATTCTCAATGCTTTTCAACATTCTGGATGTATTCCACAAAATTTCTGGAATTCGTTGAAATCTTATGTTTTATTTATTTATTTTTTTAATCACTGACGTTCTTCATTTCGCAAAGGCAATTCTGAAATTGCAGAAATCGTTAATCGCTCCGCCAAGATTCCACCATTTATCACATGTTTCGAAGGTTAGAGGATGGGTTTTTTTCTCTCTCTCTCTAGGTTTTTACAATCATCCGGACGAATAATTTCTTAGTAATCAGGGCATAAAAGTTCATCATTTGCAACCCTTGTGATATGAAATATTTCAGTAAAAAAATTAAGTCATAACACTTGTACGTAGACAGGGTGTTTTGAGTTGCATGACCTTTATTTTCGTAACCATTCGTCCTCCTATACTACGCTGAAAGGTTACTTTACACTGGCGTCGTGACGTCAGCCAATGAAAAACGAGCTAGATAAAACGTCACAGCCTTCTTGGCGAATTAGAGGAGATCCTTAACTGCTTCTGAGCTCTTATTGGCTCCGTGCGTAGTGACGTTTAGTGTCAAGTTAAGTTGCTTTCTGGTATAGGTGAATACTTCCAAATATAAAAATGCTCAAAAAGAGGTGCAGGCTAAAGACAGTAAAAGTTTGAAGCGAAAAAAAAAAGTCAGAAAACAAAAAACGAAATCTAAATTTTCATACGCACTACAGATCCCCTAACTTGTATTTAGGGGAAAATCTCCATTGAAAAACAATTACAATACAAGAAATTTGAGAGATTTGCGATTAAAACTCGAAGAGATATTCCAATTCAAAGTTTTAAGGGTACGTGCAGAAAATGCGACTGGGACATATCGCCCTTTCAGTATAATGACCGGTTGTCATTCTACTAAAGCCATAAACAGCTATATTTTCCCCCAATATGTGTTGTTGACAGCGAATGTAAAGTGGTATAAGTCACAAAGCGCTGCGTTTCATATATCGGTGAATATTGGTCGTACTAATCTTGAACTTTTTCTGTTCGAATTGTTTTTTATTCTCTTGATTTCCCTTAATATAAGTTAGGGGATCGATTATCTGTATAAAAAGTTAAATTTCTTACTTTTTAACATTTTTTCCCCTCCAAATCTTTATTATACTCAGCATCTCATTTTGAGCATTTTTGCCATTGGAAGTATGCATCTAAGAAACGGTTGCGAAAATAGATGTCGGGCAAGTTAAAACGGGCACAACTTGCAGATGTTACTGTAAATGTAATAAACTGGTAATTGTATACAATTTCCCATGATCATTAATAATCGCAGCTAAATTTGAAGATTGTGCTACATTATTCATAAGAATTTTTTTTAATACATTATCAACTTAAACGTTTATAAATATAATCCCCGGCTTATTATGGGGAACGTAATAAATTCGAATAATTCTGTGGGGTAACGAGGGTTGAATTCCAAAATATAAATATTTTCAACACTGAAGAATTTGTTAACAATTTATATGAGAAGATTATGATTTTTATTAGAACTTACAACTGCATTTCAATTCAAAAAAATAGTAAAACTGTGATTACTTTCTTTACTTGGGTTAGGTATCTTAGAACAAACAAATTACAGGATGTTATAAGTTATGTAATGATTTGTGTCCCTATGGGGTGTTGGGGGAAGGTGGTACCCAAAATGGATCTGTGAGTTAAAGAAAAATAAAAACATTTCAATTCTGAAAGATTTCCCCGAATCAATTAAATTATTTGATTCTCAAATTTCAAAGAAAATAGAGCTCGGTTTGTTGGGATAGGATATAGCCTATGCTTCTAGGAAAAAATGGCATAAAATGAGTTCATAATGTATACTTGTCTTTAAATATAATCTTTTACTGCACCACATAAATAAAAGTAATTTTTCCAGCCTGTTTTTAGTTACCACGCCAGATCTTTCTCCTTTCTTTATCAAATTATAGGATATACCCCTCATTTTAAAGCTTATTATGCCAGCCACTAGCAAAAAATAGACCACGCGAACTTTTTTTTTCTTTTTTTGACACATTAGTTTCAGAAAAAAACTCCTGAAAATTAAGGCATTTTTTCGTGGTTTGTAACACGTTGTGCTTACATTGGGAAGGGTTTGAATTCAAATCTGAGCCGAAAATATTTTAATAGGTTTTTTCTTCAGTAGAATTCTGATCCACCTTTCCATTATCATATATATTACTTCTCACTGTTTTTTTTTTTTGGGTGGGGGGGGGGGGGGGTACAGCATTGTTTTTGTAATACTTCATCTAGCTTCAATAGTAAGGCATCATTTTTAAGGATTTTTTTCGCCGCTATCAGCGAAACATAATCAAGCAACTCTTAATTTTTCAGTTATTCAAAAACATAACTTTATTAAAAAAACGGGTTCGGTCAAGTGCGAAAGCTTCGCACAGGTCAACTGATAAAAATGCAGAAAATCAATTTCATATTTAGACATAACATTTGGGGGGGGGGGCACCCCAAAATACCACTGCGGGTGTGTTCCGTACTAAGAACACCACTGATACAATACATGATGCTTTACATGACCTTTTGCACTGCAAAATGCAAAAGGTTCAAAACTGGCAAAGCTAAAGTAATGCCAAAAGTGTTATTTTAACAAATGCTTTACTATCATTTAAACAAAACAGCTTTGAATTAGAAAAAAATGGTATATCTAGATCACTTTTTGTCTCGTTAAATCTAAGACCTGAATACAGAAAACAGTTTCAAAATGGGAACCCCTCAACATCAACAACAAAGTGAACCCTAATTCTTTAGGGTAAAAAGCATTTACTAGTGTTTACACTGCAAAAAAAAAAGGCGTTGATTTTACAATAAAATACTGGCAGCTGAAGTTCCAGTTTAGAACTGTAAACTTTGCAAAAATTAACTGTAAAATTCCCAGTAATATACTGTTTTATAAAGAACATTTATTGTAAAATTTACAGGGATAAACTGTAAAATTCACAGAAATATACTGTTTTATAAAGAACATTTATTGTAAAATCTACAGTGATAAACTGTAAAATTCACAGTAATATACTGTTTTATAAAAAAAACATTTATTGTAAAATTTATAGTGATAAACTGTAAAATTAGAAGTCATATACTGTCTTATAACGGAATTTTACTGTGAAATTAACAGTAGTAAACTGTAAAATTAGCAGTAATATATTGTTTTATAACGGAAATTTATTGTAAAATTTATAGTGATAAATTGTTAAATTAGCAGTGATATACTGTCTTATAACGGAATTTTACTGTGAAATTAACAGTAGTAAACTGTAAAATTAGCAGTAATATATAGTTTTATAAAGGAATTTTACTGTGAAATTAACAATAGTAAATTTTAAAATTAGCAGTAATATTTCGTCTTATAAAAGAATTTTTACTGTGAAATTAGCAATAGTGAACTGTAAAATTAGCTGCAATATGTTGTCGTATAAAGGAATTTTACTGTGAATTAAAAAATGATAAAATGTAAATTAAGCAGTGGAATACTGACTTATGAATTAAGTGTCCGATGATATTTGCCCCCCTTCCCCGGACAAACTCATCAGTAAATAGTGATTTTTGTGTTAAAAGGTTTATTTTTAACATTGTTGCTTTTCATGACCAAAATTATTTTCTTGTATAGCTAAAACACTAACGAAAAAGAAATCAGATGGTTTTGTATGTTATAAAAAATCAGACTACATTACATAGGCAGTACTTGCTTTACGTTTTTCTGGCGTAAAAAGTAGTTTCCTTAGGATTTGAAAGCAAATAATGCAGTTATTTTTGCCTAAAAACATTGATACTGATAAGTATGCGGTTTAATACTATTTACTTTTACACTGAAAAAGCAATGCGATACCCATATTTTATAGTACTACTTTAACGAGAGTTAGATTTTTTAACTAAAAAAAACTATTACTGTTATAAACTTAATGACATGAACGCAAGACGTGGTAGTTTGCAGAAGCAGGATGAGCAAGAGACATGTAGTAAAAATCGTTTTATTTGTATAATATACATCTTAAAGTAAAAAGAGAGCTCTCTGAGCTAGTAAAATAGGCTTTAACTTTAGCCGTCCATCAAATCTCGCCCAGAATCAAATCTTGAGTTAATTATATAACTAAAAGACGCCACCTAGGCAAATTTACATAAGCGAAATCTAGATGACACGTTTCTTTTCAGTTCGAATTCTCTCATTCGGCCCCATCGGACTGGAAAAAACTACAGGAAATATTATAAAACACAATACATAACTTACAACATACCATACAACATTTTCAAAAACTGCTTACGTTTCTTATTTGTAATTGGTTTTGTAAAATAATCTGCACAATTTTGATCCTTAGGTACAAATTTTAACTTAAAGTATTTTTCTTTTCACAATTCTCTAAAGAAATGATACTTTATGTCAATATGACGAGTACGCTTGTTTTCTATTGGAGAGTTTGCAAAAATCTATCGCCGCAGTATTATCAATAAATAAAGACGGTTCCTCGAATTTAATTTTTAAACCCAAAAGTTCACTGCAAATTCTCGTAAACCACAAAATTTCTTTAGCTACATCTACTAGAGCAATGTACTCCGATTCCATTAAGCTAGTAGCAACACAATTTTTGCTTTACAGTTCGCCTATTAATAAGTACATTATGTAAAAAGATTACATTCCCGATAGTTGATTTCCTATCAGTTAAGCATTGTGCAAGCGATGCATCGGACTAACAACTTAAACGAAAATGTTTAGCTCTTGACAAGTTTAATCCTAACGATTCTGTATCTAACATGTAATTAAATAACTTAACTAAACATTTCCAATGATCCATCAAAGGATTCTGCTGATATTGAGAAAGTACATTTACTGCGTACATTATGTCCGGTTTTGTAAGAGTAGCTAAAAAAGCCAGATACCCTAATAAATTACGATAAGGTAAATTTAAGGCAGCTTAAATTTTGAACATTATTTGATAAAAATTCTTTCACTATAGGTAATCTTACGAAACTTCTATTGATCCAAATAATCTGTTTTTTAAAATTGAAATACAATTTCTTTGATGCAAAATAAACTTATGCATTCCGATAAAATTCAATTCCTAACAGTTTAGAAGTTTTGCCTACGTAATTTAAATTAAATTTTTTGTTTCAGTCAATGTCAATATTAGATTTATACTTTTTCCAATATTATTACTTTTCCCAAAAACAGTCATATCATCTACGTATACAAGTAACAATATGTTTTTACCTTTCAGCATGTATACACAATTACACCAATTTAATCACACAACAGCAAAAGAAATGAAAGCCTTGTCAAATGTTCGAAACCAAGCCCTGCCAGATTGGTGTACTGCCGTGGGCAGGTAAACGGCAGTATCTGCAAAAATGAGTTTTCGAGATAATTGAAGAAACGCGTTTTTGATTTCCCACAAAGATCAATAAAACATTGAACTTCGATCGTAGGCGATACTATTTGTTTATACCGATATATTTTTTGGGTAATCGATTGAATTTTGATTTTGCAAGCGCATAGAGAGGTAAAGCAGATACTGCCGTTTACCTGCCCTTTTCACTCTAATTGTCATGCGGAATTGACTGGCAGTCGGCAGTAACTGCACAGTATGCTACTAAATGTCCAGTATTTACATATTCGACAACATGCGGAGTAGATATGTTATTACGAAATATATTATTGCATTGTGAATGATATGTTTTATTTAAAAATATACATAAATACCGTGTATCCACTTGATATAGATTTAATATAAACGAACGCGAAATATAATTAAAAAATATAATGAAACTGTATTGTATTATGCAAAATATGAAGCAAAACTTGATGATTCTTCAGCCATTTTTACTTCCTTTTACTTAGTAAAGGAAGTATTGTGATCACAAAGAAAATTTCACTCAAAATTCGGTCTAAATTTTGATTTTGCTCACCCCCGAATGAATGTTGAGTAGTTTTTTCGACCTATCAGCACATGCACATGTACCTACTAACATATAAACAGCCGAAATATCCTTTTCGACCATGCCCCAGTTAATTACGACGAGTTTTCTCGTGACGTCTGTATGTACGTATGCATGTGCGTATGTATGTATGTATGTATGTATGTATGTATGTATGTATGTATGTCGCATAACTCAAAAACTATATGCCGTAGAAGCTTCTAGTTTGGTATGTAGGCTCTGAGGGTGGTCGTTGTGCACCTCCCCTTGTGGTTGCATTCGAATGTTCCCAAGGGGGTCTTTTACCCCTTTGTGGGGTAAATCAATGTTAATTTCAATGCAGATTGAGTGATATGATTTGGTGCAACCACTTGGCGATATATCGCCAAACTTTTGGTCGCCAAGTGTTTGCCGCCAAGTTGGCGACAAATTTGGCGAAAAAATGATTTTTTTTTTAAAATTTGGATTCAATTTGGCGCTATTGGGCACATTTTGCGAAAAATTCACTGAATCATGTTAAAATCGGCGATATTTAGAAAATAAATCATTGTAAAACATTATTTTGCATTGATTCGTGACAAACTGGGGTGTAAATGTTTGAATTGTTATCTTGCTCACTCTAATGCACTATTTTAACACTTGAGGCATTTATTATGGAATTTAAACGTAAAAGGAAGTAGTGTGGCGTGCACACCAGATGTTTTAAAATTACTACAAATCAGTTAATGCTTTGTACTTTGCATAAAAACAAGAAATCACTTTGAGAAAAAGAGCGCTTGAAATGCTTGTTGTGCTGACGATTTTTTTCATAGTACTATTAAAAATGCAACAGCTAGGGATTAAACTGCAAAAACTATCGTCTGTTAGTATGAAAGCAACTGTAATTAAAAGAAAACAAAACAATGTAAATAAAATCATTTCATTGCTGCATTTTTGTTTGTCGTCTGCCAAGTTTGGCTTGTGTATCTTTGAAATCGTAAAAAATATTGTCTGCTAGTGGAGAGAAACTTTATTTGAAAGAAAAAAATCTGGTATGGACCCCACACTACTTCCTTTTACGTGTAAATTTTTTTAGTAGATGCCTTAAGTGTTAAAATAATGCTTGGAATGAGCAAGATGACAATTCAAACATTTACGCCCCAAATGTACCACGAAACAAAGCAAAAAATGATTTACAACAATTCATTTTCTAAATATCGCCGATTTTAGTATCATTCAGTGGATTTTTCGCAAAATACCGCCAATAGCGCTAAATTGAACCCAAACTCATAAAATAATTTTTTTCGCCAAATTTGTCGCCAATTTGGCGATATGTCACCAAGTTGGCGACAAGCACTTGGCGACTAAAAGCTTGGCGATATATGGCCAAGTGGTAACGCCAATTCATATCACTTAAGTCTGCTTTGATATTAACACTGATTCACCCCCAAAAGGAATAAAACACCCCCTTGGGAACATTCAAGTGCAACCAATGACCTCCCGTGACCTCCCATTAGGGCACCCCTACTTTTGCTTAGTTTAAGTACAAAGGAAAATGGTTTTTGCGGCTTGATGCAAGTTTTGCACAGCGATTCATATTATGTTCATCCTGCAGACATGCAGATACTGCCGTTTACCTGCCCACAGCAACGAAAAATGCAGTTACTGCTAATTACCACTGGTTAAAAAACAGTTTTTTTTCATCGGAAACCAAAAAAAGATGCTTGTACCATAAAACTAATGTAACATAGATTTCAAAAATGCAAAAAAATGAAAATCGAAAAATTTGCAGTTACTGCCCTTTACCTGCCCACGGCAGTGTAGTCCATAAATGGTTTTATTGAGCTTGTAAACCTAGTCTGGTTTTCGTTTTAAATTTAAATAACCGGGAGGTTGTTTAGTTTCATAAACACTTCATTTTTTAAGTCCGGATATAAATAAGCAATTTTTACGTCTAATTGGACATCCCTCCATTTCAAAATTACAACAAATATTGTAAAAAATAAACGTATAAGGGAAATATCTAGTATTGGTGCAAAAACTTGCGTCGTATTGGTGCGTCGTAAGTTTCACGTCCCTGAGTGTATCCTGGCGCAACCAATTTGCTTTTAAATGACTTAACTTTCCCTTGATGGTAAACTTTTTAGTGTACACCCAACTACAACCATTTATTTTAACATTTTTATCGGGTGGTGGTACTAATTTCCAAACTTGGCGTTTTTCCATCATGTATTTTTCTTTTCATTGCGCGTTCCTAATCCAGCGATTCGAGAGAGTTCCGCGCTTCCATTACATTTTTAGGAATGTACACTAAATGTACTTCTACTTGGTCAAAATTTTCAGTTGGCCTAAAATTAAAAAGTTCTTTCACAAATAAATATTATTCTTTTTACAAAACTTCCTTACATTTTTGATGCAATTGAATTTACGATAATCATTTTCAAGTTTGTAAAATACGTCTATTCGCGATTTATCTTTCCTATTCTGTTCGAAGTGAATCCACTTAACTTTAACTGAATTTTTCGATCCCAAACTTTTTAAATTTTTAGTATCCCCTGTCTTTCACTTTCTGATTCTTCAGAGGTTTTTTCATAGCGATCTGAATCTTCAGACTTAAGTTTTGAAAGAGAAGGTTTTAATTCTACGTTTTCACTTCCATTATCACTATCACCATTATCACTATTATTAAACTGTCCGATTGATATTCAGCAACTTTGTTTTTTACATCTCTAACAATTTTGTTTTTCCTTAAAGGTACCGAGTTCTTTTGGCACAGGATCACATCCATTGCAATTTTAGTTTCATCAAACTTGACATGAATAGTTTTAATTACTTTACCATTAGAATTAAAATAAATTCGGTATCCTTTCGTATTTAATGTATAACCAACTATAACGCCCGGTTTTCCTTTAGGTGAAAGTTTATCCGTTCTTTTTGTTTAGGAATATGAGCATAAGTTTAACAGCCGAATACCCTAAAATGTTTGACACTTGCAACTCTTCCATACCATAACTCAATAGGACTTTTACCTATAGGAATTCGATTTCTTACATGTACGTAATGAAATAGCAAGCCAACATTTTGTTGGTAACTTATATAGATTCTATTAACATTGCAAGGACTGCATTCATTACGTAACCATTAAAGAGCTCTGCAAATCGATTCATTTCCGGTGTCATTAACACAGTTCTGTCATGATTAATCCCTCTTTCTTCGAGAAATTTCCCAAACTCCTTGTGACAATATTCCACCCCATTATCACTGCGAACACATTTTAATTTACAGTCAAATTAAAATGTGTTCGCAGAATACATTCAATACGCAGAATACATGCATTTCGCAGAATACGTTCAAGAAATATTTTAAACTTTGGAAATACCTCTCACATTGCCTTTAAGGGATACATCCATACTCAACATGAATATTCATCTATTATTGAAATATAGTACTCATAACCACTTTCAGTTTTAACTGGAGCCTTTCCCCACAAGTCTGTGTGAACGCGGTCTAACAAATTTTGAGCCTTCACTACATTTGATTTTTTAAAAGATGAGCGTTTTGATTTAGCCTCTTGACATATTCCACACACACTCTTATAAATTGGAATTTCTGGTAAATCATTTACATCCCCATTCTTTGAGGTATGATTCAATTTATGATAATTGCAATGAGCAAAACGTCGATGCCAAAGTTCAATTGTCTCACTAGAAATTACGTTTGCTGCAGAGTTTTCTAAGTTACTTTATGGCCAAATTAGTTCAATCACATAAAATTGATTGTCTTGCCTAAATTCAAACCATTTGTTATGATTTGCGGAATAAATGATAGCCTTACCGTTTTCACAAACAGTTTTGTAGCCATATTTATCTAACATAAGACCAGAAAACAAATTATGTCTAAGATCGGGAGCATACAATACATCTCTCAAATTTACTTCTACAAATTCCCCATCACATTTTACAAGAACATTTTAACGTACCAACGCCTTTAATAGGTGTATGAGAATTTCTAGTAGCAGCAGACATATTTGTTCTTTTATTTCACGAAAGTTTTCTAAATGAATCTTATCATTAACAAAATGATTTGTCGCACCAGAATGGTAAATAAAGTTACTATTAATATTTTTTTACAAATCCTACATTACAATCATAATTGGAATTGTAAAGTACATTTGACATTAGATTAAGATTTACGTTAGATTCAGTAAAACAACCTTTCGAATTTCACTTCGAATTTTTATTCCATTTATTTTTACATTTTAGTTTAAAACAATTACGCTTTAAATGTCCATAAAGACCATACTCATGACATGGACCTATTTTTACAACATTATCTTGTTTTAAGTTATTTTATCGAAATTAAACTTTTGCGCATTATTTTTACAATTCTCATATTTTGTTACAAATACAGAGTTTTCTTTTTCTGCTCTTATCATAATCAATTAAATTTAACCTACTATTTTCTAGTAGTGAAGCTTCGGAGATTTTTTCAACAGTAAAATCTTTATCATCAACAGTATACAATTTTTGAACAATTCTGTTGAATTTATCTGGCAAGTCCCTTATCAATTGAAAACATATCGCACGCCTAGAAGAATACTGTCACAACTCAAAAGTCGAAACTCCGAATGTTCAGAGATGTACACAGAGCCATGATTTAAAAGTCAAAAAGAAACGTTTATTTTAAAAGCATTATGAAAGCAAATGAGCCGAAATGATCTAACCTAATGTATGATAGACTGCACTATTACTAATTGCTTTAATATATCAATTTCTTTTCCCCATCTTAAATTTTTCTGTTTTTGAGTTGTGACAGTATTCTTCTAGGCGTGCGATATGTATAAACCATCTATCTGATGATTACTTTCATTACAACGAGTAGCAGATTACTTTACCCTCCTAATAAACATTCTAATGTTTTCAGATTCTGTATCAAATGTAATACGAAAAATTTTGTCGAAATTTCTCACCAGTCTTGCGCGGGATTGCATGTCGAAATTGTTTTTGAGAAGTTTCCATGCCTCACTTAAATTTACCATATCGTCGATGAGTTCTTGATAATGTTCGTCCAGATAGCTATATATAACAAGGAATACGCCTTTTCGTCCAGCCGATAAAATTTTGCCGCTTCCTTCAGGTCTGCAGTCTTTTCATCTGGTTTCACTGAATCTCCGGTGACGATTTGATAGCTTCCAAGTCCTATGAATGCCGCTCGCCATCTTGGCTGCCCAGCGTCTGTAGTTTAGCCCGTCGAATTTTTCAACATTTACCCGGACGTCTTCTACGCCTCCATTGAACTCGGCGATCTTTTTTATTGATAAAACAACAGTCCAAAGGAATTCGAAATGTCGACTATTTTCATTACAGTAATTTTACTTTCGTCTCTGCTCGAAATAACTAATTGATGTTCTCTGGTAGTTTGCGGATGGTGCATGAGCAAGAGACGTATAGTAAAAATCGTTTAATTTGTTTAATATACATATTAAAATAAAAAGGGAGCTGTCGGAGCTAATACAATAGGCTGAACTTTAGCCGGTTATCAAATCTCACCCAGAATCGAATCTTGGGTCCATTATATGGGTCATTCTACGCTATTTGAATTCAGACGGCCAATGGAAAAACTTCATGTAAAACTGATTTTAATAATGTTTTTGCATGCTGAAGCATTACAGACTATTATCTTTTATATGGACCACCCAATTAATTCACTGCAATTATTTTATTTTAGCATTTACAGCCGAAAATAGTCATAATTGTATACTCCCCTGGCATGTTCAAATACTAGTTTTTATACAAACATGTTCGACGCTCAATTTTTGCTAACGTGGGATAATGTTTTTTGCCATAATCATACACTTACATTAACAGAGAAACCTATTTCATCAGTAAACATTGAAAAAATATTTATTATTATTTAAAAAAAATACACTTTTCAACGGGCCATATCAACAGTGTCACCTCCACCTGGCGAACTTCAAAGACTGAAATTTAGTATAAAAAATGCATAAGAATGATGTTGATTGCGAATAACCAGTGTAATACTGAGTAAAGTTAAAAGCAAGCTAAGAGGTTTTAAAAAAATTCGAATATTATTGCATCGGTTCTTGTTGAAAGTGCCTCAAAGCTTACTGCGCCAGTCGCTGTAGTATTTCCCCTGGTAAGTATAACTTTTGATATTTCATCGTTACATAAGTATGCGTATGTACAATGTAATGCTTATTGTGTGCAGACATCACGGTTTACTTGAAGTTCTGGTAAGAAGAAGGCGTGATGCTGTTTTTATAGGTAATGTGTGATTTTGTCACTTCTCTGGCGTCACTCCCCTGGCATTTTTGTTCAAACAAAGGGTAAATATACATTAAAACTGTGATATAAGCATAATTAATTTCATTTTTAATCCTAATTGCCCCTGTGAAAGCAATTTGAATGAACGTAAATAATGCGGGAAGTATTTTTATTTGGGATCTGCGGTGCGACTTGTATGCAACATGTCGTGTTTTCAGGATTAATTTTTTTCATTTTATTACAACGTGAAAAATTTTTTTGATTACAGGTCTTATAGAAATGAGTCCATATTATGATTTTACACCGAAAAATAAGTGAAATAATTGTAAATCAAACCAGAATTCCGCCAATAGTGTCACTCCCCTGGCAACGCATTTTCCCCTGGTATCGATAAACCCCCCAAAAATTGAAATTTCGTCTGGCCCTTACCACTACAATCATAAAAATAGCGGCTACTAGTGATATAATGAGTGTGAAATTAAACAGATTATTTTTTCTTTGGGGACACAAAAAACGCATTGATCGTAGAATCACCCATATAACTAAAAGAAACATTAACGCCACCTAGACAAACTTACGTGAGCGAAAGCTAGATGACACGTTTCGTTTCAGTTCGAATCCTCTGAAGACTGTTCATTTCTAAATGTAGTCTGTAATTAAAAAGTAAAAAAATAAAAATGTTTAGAACGAAGTGTTAATACAACTTTTAAAAATTTCTTAGAACAATTGCAGTTTCGGCATGAAGCAAAACTTTTTCCCCCATAAAAGCATTCCATAATAGGAAATATATCTACTTTGTTACTTTATTATCTGTCCACCCCCCCCCCCCTCCCAGACACACTTTGCCTTACTGAGCAGTTAAAATTTGTAGCATTAGAAGTGGACTACTTTACAGTATTCGCACTATGCAGGCAACTGATAGTTTAATATTTTTAATTTCCTTAGAAAAAACTAAAAAAGCTGAAAATTATTACCGAATTTATCTTTATTCTTTTAATAGGTTCAAATGTAATCTCTTAATAAATTGGAAATATACATAGTTGGATTTTCTATTCTGAGATAATTGGGAAAATTGAGCTAAAGAAATAAATGGCATTGGCAATCAAAACTGATGAACAGAATGTTGAAAATAAATGTTCTTTTTTTTTGTTTTTCTGCTAGCAATGCATTTAGCGATTGGAAAAAAAGTAGCGGAGACAAAAACTTTCCCTGTGAGAGCGACATGGTAAAGTGATCTGACTTATTATTATAAAATAAAATCATGCTGAGACCCATATTATGTTCATTTAAAATTGTTTGATTTTTAAGCTGCTATACCTTTAATAATAGAACGACTTTATGGATACAGTTGCTCTTTCTCGCTGACTTAATAATACTTTGTAATTCTGGAGACTGTGAAATCAGAATGGTGAAGACGGCAAAATCTCAAGGGTCATGGATTTGAAAAAAAATCTGAATTTTGGTCGATTCGTACTAGATATGTACCAAAGTCTCGCGTTTTAACTGCATTGTTCCTAGTTTAGCTGCAACGAGTTCTCAAAGTTTTTAGTTTAGCCCAGAAATGCAATAATTTTCCATTGAAAAAAACTAATTTCTGATTATTTCTTACTATTGCTTGCAGTATGAATGAGCTGAATACATTCAAAATATAAAATAAATCTCCCTGCTATCTTACATTGTATTGAAAAGAGACGCCAAATGTGTTGGAATGTCAATTACTGTGCCAATGCTTATAGTTAAAAAGAAAATGCTGTTGCAGTTCTGCAGCCAAACAAGTAAATTTAGACTCCTTTTGTAATCGGAACTATGCACTCAAACCTTTTTACCTAGGTTCATATCTAATATAAATTGACCTGATAAAGGAAAGCGGGGAGTTTTATTTTAGCAATAATTTTTTCCTTTGGCTGTTCAAATAACACAAAGGAGAGTATTACTATTTCTTGAAGACTTCCAAGTTTCCCAAAGTCAAAATAAAGTATATATTATCGCTCAAGTCCATTAATGTATTCTTAAACTTTATTTTACTCTTAATGCTTCAAACGTTTGTTTACAAATAATTTTAAACTCCCACTTCTGCTCTATTATTATAACTATTTTAAAATCTTTTAGTTTAAAAATTGCTTTCATATATTTTATGTGCTATGCTAACTTTCTGCTCTAAATTCCATTTCATTCCTAAATTACCGTTGATTGACAGTATATTCTTAATAGTTTATAAGTGTTTTTTCGTTTGACTAAGGCAAAGTAAGGATTTTGCAAAAAATACATGAAAAAATTTATTTTTATGAAGTTTGTTATAAGGGCGATTCTCTGTAAATTCGTCATTTTTTTTCAAATACAAAATCTGTCCGGCTGTGTATTTTTGAAATTTTGTATAGTTATAATACTATTGTTTAGCAAATGAATCTATTTCTTTAGTTCGATTCAAGTTGGAGCAATTGAAGCTTTTCTGATAAATCATGGTAGGGGGTAAGTCCCCTGCCTAGTATTACTAGGCAAGGGACTGTGTATTCTCACTTTGGTGCGTAATATCTGCAAAATAATTACATTATAATTAGTTTCGAAACTACCTATACATTTAGGCACAAATCGTGGACATAATATCTAATGTATGTTTCATAATTGAACTAATTAACATTAATAAAATCACTTACCAGAGGACTTTTCGCGACGACCCAGATGCATACCTTCATCACAAATATGGCTCTGACACTAAACAAAGTGGCGTTTCAACACCATCCTCAGAAATTTCGACAAATTCACACTGATTCCGTTTACCTTCACGCCAAAAAATATTTGCAAGAGTAAGAGATTTGCAAGAGTAAGAGCAACTTTGAATTTGGGTCAGGGGACTGTTTGAAAATACTCCAGACAGAACTTACATGAAAATATTAAGTTTCAGGCATACGTAATTAGACCGTATTTCAAAAAAAAAAAAATGTATAGTTGCATCATTCTATATTTAGATATTAATTGCCAAATTTATGTAGAGTGTTAATAGGTTTTTTGAAACATTATCTTTAAGTGTTAGACTTTACGATTGGGACAACCAGGACTGTGTTTTTAAGATTTAGATAATTTCTAGAAAAAAAAAACTTAAATTGTTATCCGTCCAAATATTATTGGGCTACAAAGTACTAATGCTTTACTTGTTCTTAGAGAGATAAATATTTTCTAACACTGTGTCATTTTAAAAATACTCGGTCCAGACTACGACTTACAAGTTTACAGAGACGCGCCCATAGTAGCTCTGAAACCATTTTGCTATTGACCTACACTACATGCAGCCACAGGCGAAAGCTTGTCAGAATGGCCCGTTGTGGCGATAGTCGGTGCGTTGTTGTAGCGACGCATAGCGGAAGACAACAAATTTAAACTGCTTCAGAACCTTTTTAAAAACTAGATATGTTGCGGGAAATCTTTGTCAAAGCATACAACAAGTTCGGAATTGGCCTGGTATCTGACATAAAACACTCAATTCTATTTTAGGTATACGTTAAAAGTGTTCAAGAGGAAAACTACTTGCTTCGTAATCAACCTTAATTCTAGATCATGCTGAATCGTAAAATTCTAAGTTTTATCACTTAAATTTTATGAAAATAAAAGTAAAAACTAAATTCCCCAATGCACTTTTTTTATTTATTTAGGATTAGTTTCTGCAAGTTTTATTCAGTTATTGACTATTTTTATTTTGACACATGGTTTCTTAACATTAACCCTAACAGTGACACTAAAGTGAGCAAGACTGAAAAAAAATGCACCAAGTAGGGTCACCTGGGGTAATTCCTGGTCAAAAAGCATTAACATCCAATTATCACAAAATCTATCTAAGTTAGAGTTACAAATTTTGGTATGGAGGAAGCACATTGGGATGTCCATCGAATAAAATATTCATGCTATCAACAATACATAATGAACTTGAGTAATTGTCGTTAATTAGTGACCAGGAATTACCCCAGAGATGGGGTAATTCCTGGCCACTTACGGGGCAATTATTGGTCACTCAAATGATTGATGAAAATGCATACATTTTGTAAGCACATTATTAATACAAGTTATTAAACTAATTAGATAAAGAATTTATTTATATATATAGCTAATTAAACACTGTATTTAGTTTTTTTAAGGAAGAATGCAATTGTTTTCAACATAATAGCTTTACTTAATAAAACTTAGCCAAAATACTTTTTATACACTTTGTATGCAATAGCTACAGCTTTTATATCTGTTGTGAATGAATCTTCACCTACCAAATAAATAGGTCCATAAAAAATATGGTGCACATGCACCATACACACTGAGCACATGCTTCTGTCTGTTATGAACAGGTTAAGGTGAACAGTTAAGTGAATAGTACAATGCAGTTACAATTAAGCATTTTTCTTAGTATAATTAAGAATAATTATTAAAACTTATAAAATAATTGGATGAAATTTAACAAAGAAAAATTCAGTATATTGTATACTTATCATTAACAGATAAGAATGTTACATTGCGGTTACAGTTAACTTTGCAGTTAAGGCTCACAGAGTTACATATAGTTTAAATCAATAACATATGTCAATAATAGGTGAAATAATAATCCATAAATATTAAAAAAAGGACTGACCAGGAATTACCCCACTGACCAAGAATTACCCCAGTAGCCAGGGGCATTATTTGGAGCCTTCCTGCAAATTATTCAAAACAATAATGGTAAATCCAAAACTATTTTTCAGTAACTGACATGGTACCTAATTCAACCAAAAAAACGAAAAAGAAAAATATTCAGAAGTTTGAGTTTGATCACGATCTTTGTACAAATGTATCAAAACTAAGGCCAATCTTGTTTTACGAAATTTAACAAGCGATTTTAAAAAGATTTTTTTTTTCAAACTAAATACACAGTCAACTCATAATTAAGTAATGAATTGCAATGAAGATAGTTCAGAGTACCTCTGT
The DNA here is from genome assembly GCA_038373865.1 of Uloborus plumipes. Lineage (NCBI taxonomy): Eukaryota > Metazoa > Arthropoda > Arachnida > Araneae > Uloboridae > Uloborus > Uloborus plumipes. Next base: position 65,132 of record JAXGGA010004136.1, on the reverse strand, counting down.
GATTTTTTTCATTTTGCTGAAGGATTATTAAGACATAAAAAGGACTGTGACCAGGAATTACCCCAGAAACTTGCTGACCAGGAATTGCCCCGGGTGACCCTAAGTGCTCAATGCAAAAGTTTCAAATTTTCTAAAAATACTAACGGATTTGGAATGGATTTCAAAATGAAACTCTGTAATACATGATGTCAATAAAGAAACACATTGCAAATAAAAGCGATAAAGTTTAGATATTTTCTTTTGATGACAATACAGCTGGCTGTGAAATAATTTTGAAGTAAAACCAGTTTTTAACTCAATGGATCAGGATCGTGTAGATAGAAAAGACAAGTTTTATTTTGCTGAGTAAAATGTTTCACTCTAGCAACTGAGCAGATTTGAACTGCATGTTTTTACTTCGATTGATATTAACTCTAATGTTGAAATACAATAGATACTACTGAGTTTCAAGTAAAACATGTGATTTACAATCAAAGTCCTGAGTTCTGCTTATACGATGTAAGTGCTGAAGCTTTACAGTTTCATCTCCTCTATATTAGTACCTCACATATCGTCACTAGTATTTCCCAAATGAAATAGCTCCACTATCCAAATACAACACAAACACTTCAAAAAAACAAAAAATAAAAACAAATTCATGACATTATTTCAGACAGAAAAAATAGCTGTATCCATAAAGTTATACTATTATTAAAGGTATAAATGCTTAAAAATCAAATAATTTAAAATGAACACAGTTATGAGTTTCACCATGATTTTATCTTATAATAGTAAGTCAGATCTCAAGCAAAAGTTTTAGTCTCCGTTACTTTTTTTTACAATTGAATCGGTGAGTGCATAAACAACGTAAGTCAAGAACTTCAAATTGTTCAGGAGAGAAGAAAAAAGTCTTAATTCTAGCATTGTTTCTACGGTCAACGTTCAAATAACAGGCCCCGTATCTTTTGAATTAGGAACCGGACTGACGTGATTTTTGACCTCAACTCGTATCTGGCCTCCCACAGCTTGTTTCCACAAAAAACGAATTTTCGAATATTTGTGACTGATGTTGTTTTTGCACTCACCGATTCAATTGCTAAATGCATTGCTAGAGTAAAACAAATAACTAAAAAGGAACATTTCTCTTTTTTAGGTTTTACTTTTCATTGTACTGAATTTTTTTCTACTTTTGGATACTCATTTTCAACTTTTGTTGATCACTTCAGATTACTAATTCCATTTATTTCTTTAACTCAATTTTCAAAATATCTCAATATCGATAATGCAACTACGTATATTTCCAATTTATTAAGAGATTACATTTGAATCTGGCAAAAGAATAAACATACATTTGGTAATAACTTCCAACTTCTTTGGATTTGTCTTATGTGTTTATTAGGAAATTAAAAGTATTAAACAATTAGTTGTGTCTGCATACTGCGAATACTGTAAAATGTTCCTCTTGTAAAGCTTACAAAGTTTAACTGCACAATACAGCAAAGTGTGTGCGTGTGAGTGGGGAGGGGGGGGGGAAATATAGTAAAGTAATAAAGTAGATATATTTCCCGTTATGGAGTAAAACTTTCTGCATTACTACGTTTATGGGGTAAAAGTTTTGCTTCATGCCGAAACTGCAATTGTTCAAAGAAATGTTTAAAAGTTGCATTAACACTTCGTTCTTGACATTTTTCTTTTTTTATTGTTCAGTTACAGACTACATTCAGAAATGAGCCGTATTCTTGCGTTTATGTCATTAAGTTTATAACAGTAATGAAAATTTGTTTAGTAAAAAAAAACAATTCTCGTTAAAAAAGTACTATAAAATATGGGTATCGCATTTCTTTTTTACTGTAAAAGTAAAGTTAATAGTTTTAAGCCGCATATTTATCAGTAATTAATATTTTTATGTAAAAGAAACTTCAATATTTGCTTTTCAAATCCTAAAGAAACTACTTTCTACGGCTGAAAAACTTAAGGCCAAGTGCTGCCTATGTACTGTAGTCTGATCTTTTGCAACATACAAAATCCCCTAAATTTCTTTTTCGCTAGTGTTTTAGCTATAGAAGCAAATGATTTTGGCCATAAAAAGCAACAATGTTGGCAATAAACCTTTTAATACAAAAACCACTACTTACTAAAGTTTTTTCGGGGGGGAGGGTAAAGGGTGCAAACACAATGCGATTTCATCAGAAAACCGCAAAATCCACTCCCACTTATATGTAAATACATTGATTTCCCAAAACCAGGGGGGGGGGCAATCAACCCCCACCTCTGACCAACCTGAATGACAGGACTGTGTTCGAAATTAACCTTTTAACACAAAAATCACTATTTACTAATGAGTTTTCCAAAGAGGGGGGGAAGGGTGCAAACACAATGCGATTTCATCGGAAAACAGCAAAAACCATGCCCACTTGTATGTTTTTACATTAATTTCTCAAAGTCGCTCGAGGGGGGGGGGCAATCGACCCCCACACCTGATCCCCCTAAATGACGGGCCTGTGTTAGAAATAAACCTTTTAACACAAAAGTCACTTTTTTCTTCTGAGTTTTTCAAGGGGGGGGGGGGCAAAGGGTACAAACACAATGCGATTTCATCGGAAAACAGCAAAAACCATGCCCACTTATATGAAAATTCATTGATTTCCCAAAGTCGGGGGGGGGGGAATGAACCCTCCCCCCTCGCCCCGCTAAATGATGGGCCTGTGTTCGAAATTAATCTCTTAGCATAAAAATCACTTTTTACTAATGAATTTGTGGTTTAATGCTGTTAATGGCATGGCATAACTCATTTATAAGGCAATATATTACTATTGCTTTCACAGTTAATAAATGACAAATTGACACAAACAGTATAATACTGCTAACTTTATGGGTAGTTACGGTTAAATTTACAGGGCAAAGTCAGTTATGAGACAGTATATCACTGCATCATTTACTGTTATTTTCTATGAATTTCAAGGGACACTTAATTCAAAAGACAGTTTTCCAATGCTAAGTTTACAGTTTAACATTTTTTAATTCGCAATAAAATTCCTTTATCGACAGTATATTACAGCTAATTTTGCAATTTACTATTGCTAATTTCACAGTAAAATTCCTTTATAAGACAAAATATCACTGCTAATTTTACAGTTTATCACTATACATTTTACAGTTTATCAATGTCAATTTTACGATAAAATTATTTTTTAAGACATTTTACAGTTTCTTATTGTTAATTTTACAGTTTGGAAATGGAACCTCAGCTGCCAATATTCTTCTGTAAAATTTACGGGATTTTTTTGCAGTGTAGCACCGAATCGAGTATACTGCGCAGTCGCGGGTTAAAGCAGATAACATTTTCGCTCTGTTATTTGATGAAATAGAATAAAACTGTAGATAACAGCAGTATTTTAGTGTAAAATCAACAACCATTTTTTACAGTGTACTGGCAAGTATACTCTTTTAGGTTACAACGCTTATAATTATAATGTTAGCTTGATTTTCCTACGATGCAATTCTGTCCAATGTAGTTCCATCGTAGATATTCCTGATCCAGAAAGAGATGATTTTTGAACATTTTCCAAATGACATTGCTAAATGGATGGCATTATGCAAAAATGAGTTAACCCACAAAAACCTGATTTTGAGATAATGGGCTTTAAAGTCAACAAACTCTGGCAAAAATCATGAGCTCTATATCAATATACCAATGATATGTTACCATGAAAAGCTGATGGGGCTTGAATCATTTTTGCTTAATGTAGAAAACGACATATTTTACCATCAGAGTTGGATATTCCATTTTTTTATGTTTTGTGGGTTAACTCCTTTTTGCATAATATCATCCAAATATCAAGCATCGTCAGCAAAGACAAGTTTTTCTCCACGTATTGTGAACTGATTTCTGGTTAAAATATACATGGTTTTTTTTTTTTTTTAATAATATTCCCGTTACTGATAACTGATTTTATGAATAAATCTGTAAATTTGATACATATTCAATAAAATGTATCACATTGACCAACTTTAGCGATAATTACTTCAAAAATAAATGTTTCAGCCAGTAAATATAAAACGTAAAACTCTATTAATAAAGTTAAAAGTTTTTTAACTGTATAAAATACTAAAACGTGTAATGCTTGATGAAATAAAATATTTTATAAATGTTTATCATTAATTGAAATTATTATAGTGTCATTATTTGGGGATCTCCTGTATTCACCAGAAAGACGTGAATGTATCTTATATATTTTTAACTAGCCTTTTATCGGTTACCATACGAGAAATTCCTTTTTTTTTTAAAATCGGATTCCATGATTTACCTTTCATTTTAAAGCTTATCGTGCCAGATATTAACAAAAAATAACCCAATGCATAATTCTGCTATGGGTTTTGTCGCTTTTGATTGATCTTTTTTCAAAGGCTAATTTTGATCCAAATTTTCAAAAAAAAACTTTATCTAAATTCAATGTAGGATTTTAAACCAGTTTTACTGTTGCATAAAAACTGGAAAAGAAAATAATTCTTTTAGCATGAATAATATTTTTTAAAGGTCCTTCTTTTATTGATTCCTTAATACTTCATTAATCTACAAAAGTAAGGCATGATTTAATTTTGTTTTTAAATCAGAGAAAAAAGCCAATTCCCTTTTGAGCCTGTTTTTTGAAAAAATACGGTTAAAAAATCGTGTTTTTTAATTACTGCTGAAAGCTTTGCGCTGGTCAGCTAGTTAGCTTCAAATAAAGCTTTTTACACAAACTAAAAGGATACGAAACCAAGCAAATCTTCGAATGTTCAGGAACACTTCTTACTAAATATTTAGTTATTCCAAAGAAAACAAACAAAATCGATCCCGTTTTTATCTGTCTCGAGTTATCATTTCATATATCTTAATTGCGATAAGAGGCAAGAGTTGCTCCAGTTCCGTTTGTGACTTATTACTAATTGATGACAATAATTCTAAGACCCGTCCAGTCCGCACGTCATGGTTTGACCTTACTCGAACGAACCTTACTCGGGAAGAACCAAGAACACACCCTCAAAGTCTACCAATAGAAATTATTGGTGTTCCATTATCTTTGAATGGAACGTACTTTAATATTTCACCATCACGTCGAAACTTTCTCGAGATTTGAGATAATGTTTACAAACAGAGGAGGCGATGACGTGTGAAACGTATCCAAAGAACCTTAAAATAGAAGCAAATTATAGGAAAGAAGCACAATGTTTGTTGTCATAACATTGCGGAGAAAAGGAATATTTTGTTTTCAAGTAGACATTTAAAATACTCTTGCTTATAATGAGCCCTGATTTAACGAGAAAATCAGAAAAGAAACTGGGTTAATACTAGGGATGCACCGATAAGCAAATTGGCCGATTACCGATTACCGATTAATCGGCTGTTGATAATCGGCCGATTAATCGGCTGAGCCGATTAATGATAAGGATAATTGTTTTTCTACTACCAATTTTACCATCACTGTTTTTTATCTCTTATACAATTCCAAGTTTAAAATAGTAATTTATTTCTGAGAGAAGATTTGTTTCCCTTTTTCCTAGTTTTCACAAAATAATTTCAATTATTTTATCAAATTTCCGTAGAACCAATTTTCATATTAGTGTCAATCATATTATTAGCACATTGTTAGTTATGTTAATTGAAATAAAATTTATAAAAAAAAAGGAGGGGGGGGGGACGTGAGTGGTGAACACTCCACGTTTAGGAGTTACTTTTAATTCATATATTTCCAGTAATCAGTAGCATTTTAATTCAACACTTTTATTCTTTGAAAATTAGAGGTTATCTGAAAGCACTGTACCAAGGCTACACTAGATAGCGCTTTATACAGGCTTCTTCATTTGATCAAATTCCTTGGGATAAAAACGGACGTCCTTTTCCAGCGACATCTATCGAATTTTATGGTAACTAACATTTCTACAAATCAAATAATAAAAGACAAAATTAAAAGTTAATTTGTTGGCGACCATTTTACAATTTGGCATTCAATTCTATTTTAGTATATTTTAATGTTATTTAATAGCTCGTTCGATTTGTTGGTTTATTCTGCATTTTAACGGCTTATTTTAATTAGTTAGCGAATTATTTTTCATTTTAATTGATTCTAATTATTTATTAACTATGAAACGACACTGGCACCGCAGAGCGATAAATGGCGATTTTTTGGAACGATAGTTCCATCAAAACTTTTGATGAGTTTAGATGGTCAAATTAATTTATTTGGCGATTTTTTTACATTTTAATGGAAGTTCTCCGTAAAGCTTTTGAGAATATTTCAATAACCGAGATCTTTGGTAGTATGTACGTTTCAGTTATAGGTACGTTTTTTAACTTGGCGATGTATTTTCTTACCACCTAAGCGAAGATTAAAATTTTAAGTCTGCATCGTCTTCATGGTTGCTTCTTTTCTCTTATTTTGCATTTTAATTTAAATTTCAATGATAATAATGGCTCGATATATTTATTAAACTTATTATGTTACATGCTAATGGAGCTTTTGAAGTTGATTTGGCGAGTTTTTTAATAAGAATTCTCACATTATTTCGCAGCTTTTTTTTTCAGTTGGCCCATTATTTTACTTTCAAGTATTAAACGTATGTGTGAAATTAGAAACAAAAAAGGGAAGATTTCGGTGATTGGAAGTCTGGTTATCTTTCCCTATTGGCGTTAAATCTTTGTGGCCAATTTATGAGCGAGGGAAATACTTCCTTCGCAAACATAAACTAAAGAGCAACAAAATAAAGTAATTATCGCCAAAAATTTGACAACCACACCAGATTCCCAATTATCGAAATATTATCAATGTGTGAAATTTAACATAAAAAGAACATTACCTTTTTCTTTTGTGTAAATGAAAACAAAATTTTACAGTTGGTCGTCGTTAAATTGTAGTTTTGTTTATTTTTTTCGTACTTGCTCTTTAGTACCAAGCGATTATATATGCTCATTTCGTTGTTACTAAAGAAATTAATATGTTTTGTTGTCAATCGTCTTTCCGTTGAACACCAATCGCTTCATTGCAGGGCATTCATTCTGGGGCATCAAAAGGAAATGTCCCTACGAATAGATTCGCCATTTATCGCTCTGATGGGTCAACGCTATCAAAATGAACATCTGAGCTTTTGCGTAGCAATTAAGATCGTGTGAGCAACAATAATGAAACAAAATAGTAAATAGAACAATATTATTTCATTGCTACATTTTTATTTATCGGCTGCGAATATAAGCGTATATTTTATTAATGCAGATATGTTAAAATTGAACGCCATTGCTATATGTTGCTAATTCGAAGAAAGTAAACAATGAATGAATGTCGTATGACTGAATCATGAGTTGCGACCAACTTTACCTGAAAAGTGAATTTATTTCCCCTAAAAAGCAGTACTAATAAGGCCTTCGGCATCAATTCACTCTGTACTCCACTTCAGTTAACTATATCAATATTTTTCAACCCTTAAAGATAGGATAAACATCACTTTTTACAGCAGAAACAACATGCTAATAAATGTAAACAAACATTTAGGAGGTCCTTTTTCAGCGCTCTCTAGCGGGCAAATCTTTACCATTGATGTTTTGGGTAATGAAGAAGCCTGTATAAAGCGCTATCTAGTGTAGCCTTGACTGTACTAAGGAGAAAACTATCGCCACATGAAAAATGTTGCATCATTGTCTATGTATATTTATTCAAAGTAGAAGAATTCATTAAAAAAAACTTTATATCAACTGTGAGGATTATTATTACTGTTAACAAAATTATTCATCATAGTTTCCTAGTGAAAGATACTTTAAAGAATAATATCTGAAAAATATTTTTCAGCCGATTAATCGGCCCGATTTTGCCGATTATTAATAATCGGCAAAGTGGCCGATTATGGCCGATTAATCGGTACTGCCGATTAATCGGTGCATCCCTAGTTAATACAATATTACGTCTGAGGGAGTAGGTCTTGCTTTTAATGAGAAATGTTTTTATGATTCATGACATTTCTATTGACTTCACTTATCAGGCTCAGTTAACCTTTTTTTTAATGCCTTTAGCATTTACACTAAAAAATAAATGTCGTTTTTACAGTATAAAACAGCTAATTTCATAGTAATTTTACTTTAATTAACTGTAAAATTGCTAGTTATACTGTAGTAAACTAAAATTGCTAGTTTACAGTAATAAACTGTAAAATTGCTAGTTTTACAGTTCATTACTGTGCATTTTACAGTTTTAAACAGGAACATCTGCTGCCAATATTATACTTCTGTTTTTACAGTGTAATATACATCTAATTTTATGGTAAGAAACCGTAAAATTGCTAATTTTACAGTAATAAACGGTAAAATAGCTAGTTTTAAGGTTAATTACTGTGCTTTAAAAGTTGTAACTGGAACTTCGGCAGCCAGTAATATACTGTAAAAACAACATTTTATTTTTTGCAGTATAGAAGTGAACATCCCGCCAAGAATCCCCTTCTCATTCAGAATCAGCACCAAATGAACTCAAACTATTAAGAACAATAATCGGCGAGAGAGAGTGTCACTATTGTGATTCATTCCATCTCAGCTCTTCTCCAAAAAAAAATATATCAGCCTTTACCAATCTTATCGAAAGATCAAATCTAGAATTTTGTATTCTGAAATTTAATTGCTCTGTTTTATAGGCTTCTAAAGGACAATACGCGACATCAAAAACTGAGCAGATTTTAGGGCGGGCGAATTGCTATGACCACAACTCTTTCCTCAATTAGTATGCTTCTTTTTTTTTCTTTTAAAATTTTGTGAATGAAGTAATGAAGGTTGAAACTAAAAATGGCACGAAGCGCCGAATATCGAAACTTCGGCTGCTGCACATATTGAAGTTTCAGCACTGAATGCAGTGACGTATATAGCACCACCGTAACGCGGGGTTGGTGCACGAGGTTTAAGGGCGTAAAATCCAGAAAAATAGCCTTATGAGTTACACTGAAAGTATATGTTTTATAGGTTAATATTTTCTTCTAGTGGAGGCGTACTAACAAATCTTGCGGGGGAGCCCACTTAGGTCTATGTACGCTACTCTGTCTGAATACATTATAAATACATACAATGATAGTACTTTTAGTCCTAGAAAAGGAAGATTTTATTTTTTTTTCCTGTAAATAAAATAGATGAAGCATTATATGCAATATGAAAATAATGTTTTACAGTGAAGCTGATGCTTCTAATAAAACCAACTGATATGATATAATATTAAAAACAGATAACTTCAAAATTTTGAAGTTAATTTGAATTTGTTGGAGCCAAGAACATGTTACTTATCATTTAGTATTTATATTTTATGTAAACGATTTAATACATTTAGTTTTGGAAATATTTATTTCAAAACGATTTAAATTAGAAGTAAGCTTCTCCTTTAAGTTATAAATCGAAATCGAAACTTGATATATTTCATTAAAAGCTTATCTGCAAGGAAAGAACACTTTTTTCATGTTTTGATAAAAATAAAAATTGAACTTAAATTTACTTTTTGTTAATTCTCATTATGTTCTATAATTCTAAACTATTAATAATATACTTCATCAGTATCTACAAAATGGGTTAAATTTCATAAGTATATGAATAAAGTTAACAAACTCTGAAATTTTATACTTATAACTCAATTGAATAAAATATGACTAAAAAAATTGCTGGCCTAGTATATGTTGAAAATTGCTTTTTTTTTTTTTTTTTTTTTGTAAGTGTCAACACTAGAAATGTTTAAAGAAAGCCTTCATTCTAAAGTTCATATAATTATTAACTAAATACAGTTTATTTTAACTGATTGATTTCGTAAGTTCTTTTGTAAAATTTTAAAAATGGGATAAGTCGGTTTTCATTCTAAGCACCTCAAGTTCTGAATAAAAAATTGCAAAATAATCCAAGAGGGGAAACCTATTTCTTTTTAAAAAAAATTGATAACTGTCGTAATGGAATGTTCCCGATTGACTGGTGTCATAATGAAGGGAAGCTTCCCGATGCGACAACTGATGCGTTTGAGGGTCATGGAGAGATAAGAGCGCTTCTCATTGGCCAGCGGGGATCGAGTTGCGTCCACTCAAGTCTAAGAAACGCATAACGGGTTAAGATATTTAAAGAGCCGACTCGGATACATTTCAAACACAATACGAAAAGCTGTTGTTTATTTACGTGCTCCAGTTTAGAGATCGAGATCAGAGCAGCTTGAAATTATGGCGAAAGAGGGAAAAGACAAAGATGTCCCTTGGACGGATCAAATCCAATTCACGCAGGTAAATGAGTTCAGTTTATTTAGTTCGCATCTGTTCTATAAGTTTTTATTAAATGTACTAAACGTCACTTAAAAGCGTAATGATATTAAATATGACTAAACAGCAGAAATCATGAGCGGATAAAGTCATTAATAAATTAAAAATATAAAAAAAATCGATCATGTTTAAAGTTCAATTAAATTAAAAATAATTCACTAAATCAATCAAAATGACATTATATTAAGTGAACAGAATTTTTGTAACATAGTATTTTATTTAACTCAAATGCGCAGAAATGTATCGTCCACTTCGTGAAATCCTATTTAGTTAAATCACAACGTTGAAACGAAATAACCGTTTAATTTTTTTCTCCCCGCAGAAAGAGAAAGTAAAGACCCTCCATCTAATGTTAAATGATCATCTTCTTTAACTCAAATGGTGGCACGCACACCATTCAAAAAACCAGTTTAAAGTGAGTTAAATGATTTAAAAGAAACGTATTTCTTGAATGTGCAAAATATTGTCGAGTAGCTATACTTTTAATAAAATACATCATGATTGAATCAAACGATGAAACTTACACATGAGTTTAACCGTTTTGTTAGCCATAAGAAAAAAAATAGATTTTATATAATGGCGATGTGCTGAATCATAATTTTCAATCCACTTATTCCTGCCCCATCGGATTTTGTTGAGAAATTAGTTTACACTTGTATAGTAAAACAATATTTAACAAACGCAACGAATTTCATCTCTAACGTTACATAACGCCTTTTTTTTTAAGAAAGAACAATATTTAATGTACACAGCGAAGTTCGTCAGACACATTATCATAATACTTTTTATTTAAAACAAAGCGCAATATTTAATACAGATACAAATGGCGGAAATTAGTGTATATACTTCGCAATACGTATCAGTAGTCTATTTTTGCTTTTTTTTTTTAACTTTAGCATTGAATAGTATTAGATAAAAAACATCTAGTTACGCCACGTTGGTTACTACAAACAGATTAAAAGCGTTTTAAATACATTCGGCATTCAGATCCTGATATCATAAAGCTACTTTGAAAAGTATACAGTTATATACTTACTCTTTGAGGATAAGAAAATTATGCTATCACTGGAATTTAAAAAATAAAATTATTTTTACAAGGGAAAGGGCACGTGATAGGATTTTTTAGGTTTTAAATTTGATTTCAGCATGCATAAAATTATAAAAAAGATACTCGAACTTCGGAGGCATCAATTTCATCGCAGACTAGCGATTATTTATTTAAATATTTACTATTTTCTTCAGTTACTTTAAATGTACGGCTTAAAATATTAGTTGTTGCATTTAACGAAGTCATTTCTATTACTATTTCAGTAGCGTTAGAAAAATACATTTAAGTAGGGAGGGGCAAATGGGTGTAAGTAAAATTTTTAAACTTTAGTGTAAAACGTGAGCCAAGTTCAAAACCATGGGCTTTTATCGACAAGTTTAATGTATAATGAAAACTTCAGTTAAGAATACTGAAGTATTATCATCTCTTGTCCCAAAACAAATGAGAGTCTATAATACAAATTTTACATGTTATCTTCAAATGTTTCATTTTAGTTCTGACATCCCTTTACTTCTAAGTGCTTCACTAATTTATTTCTTTACTTGATTAAATTTTCCTCCCACAATTTGCTGATATATAATCGAACGAAAAAAAGTAGCTTTCTTCTAGCAGAAGAAAAACTTTTTGCCTCGTATGCAAAAAGTTTTTTTTTCCATAAAAATAAAAACAACAGTAGGGTTTTTTTTTTGACTGTTTGTTTGTGGTATTGTAAAAAACGTTTCAGCATTAACTCAGAAAGAAAAGTTTTGAGATGAACTACTTGACTGCTAGTCTTCGAAGTTTGAAAGCTGCGTTATTGATGGTTTTTAAGTGTGTTTTTATCACATTACTCTTTATAATTGTCCTAAACGTCTAATTACCATAATTTAACTTACCGTTTTCACTTAAAAGTGTTCACTTATTCTTTTCAGTAGATAAAGCTATACTAAGCGGGATTTTGCAGCATATTGTAAAATGTGCAGCTAGTATAACTCTCAAGTGAGATTGAAATAACTCCCTTTCAAGGAAAATCATCCATGTAGTTAAATTACTGACTAATCTATTGTCGATGCAAAAAAAGTGGGGTGGAAAAAAATAGCCAAGCACTTTGTGTCTATCTTTTTTTATTTATTTAAAGCTACCAGTGACAGTACAAAAAGAAAACAAAAACGATGAATTCAGGTTGTGTGCTGTTTCATCTTACAGTCGACACAACACTATGCGTTTTCTAGTTCCTGTTACTTTTACTTATCACAGAAAAAATCGTAGTTTTGGACTAAAAATTGCTGTTTACTTATAATTTATGTACATCTTTTATTGTTCTCTTTTACCTTGTAGTATGTCGTATAGGAAATAATGTTTGCTGGAAATTAATGACTGTTCAATGAAAGTTAGAAAAGAAACAAAGTTGAAACATTAAAACATTGCGTTTGTGATGATGAGATCAGCATACAGAGACTTAATAAAAAATCCATTTATGAAAACGTTCCATGTCAGACTTTTTATAATAAACTTAATTTTTATAATAGTTTTAAACTAATTTTAAACTGAAAATTGACGGTATTATGTATTTGAATTGTAAATTTAGAAATAATATTCTTGTAAAGACAGACGAAGTACTAAATGAAATACAGGATTGACAACTAAACTATTTTAAAAAACAGTCATTAATATAGTAGTAATTATGTTAGTTTTTAAAATTCCCTTAGAATATGTAGCCTTTATTAACGCAGTAAGTAATGTGAAAATGGGAAACGGAACAAATATGTAAAAAAAAGTAACTTTAAATATTTATTATCATCAATCATCACAAATATCGCGGAAATAGCTGTCTAGATGTCAAAAATCTTCAAAATAAACATTCTTTTTCCTTTTCGCAACAAGAATTTTGCACGGATAAGAATTCTTTTGCAGTTGACTCACCTGTACTTCTTTTTAATGAATGAACTTTTGCAATTGAAATGTATTATCACTCGTACTAGTTTTGCGTATTTTGTGGTTTTTTCTTTTCCTTTTTTTTTTTTTTTCGTTTTTTGATCATTCCGTAGATAAGGTTAAAAAATTTCAAGATAGCATGAATGTTTGAAAAAATACAAAATGAAAAAGTAACACTAACTATAATTTACTTAATTTATGGTCACATGTAAATAATTTTGATTGAACTTAATTCGAGGCATGCTTTGTCACAATTACAACCAAACATGCAAAAATTTGTGAAGGAACAAATGGTAGCAGTCCTCCCAATTAAGATGTGCTTAACAAAATTTTAAAAATAATAATAATTAAAAATACTGCTTAAACTGATTCAACTAAGACATTATTTATTCTGTAACTCGTACATTTAAATTGTCTATCTTGTCAAAAAAAATCTGATCTTGCCATTTAAGACAAGGGCACACGTAAATCCATTTGATTACTTCTGTATGCATTGTTATTCAAACCATTGTGTAACCGTTGAAACTAAACCCTTCATTTTACAATAATGTTCGAAATAAGGTTTCATCTTTTCTACAATTCTGAAGAAAATTACTAGCTTAACCACTCATCTTAATCAAAAGCATATCTTTGACAGCAACCTGTTTAAAGAAACGAAAAAAAAAAACACGCTAACACTAGACATTTAAACTACATTATTAACTGAAGAGAAGAAAAGCGGAAAGCTTCTTTGCATATCTTTTAAGATAAAAATAAATAAAAATGAAACAAACAAACGGAGCAAAAGCAGGTCATCATCTTATATCAGAAATAATTAATTTCTGTTAGCTATTTTTAAAATGTATTTTTCTTTAAATGTGTTAGTTCATTTTTACTTTTAAATTGTGTTTATAATTACGATACGAAATTAAAAAATATATCCATTACATATTGTTTATAATGTACTTATTTTTAAATTATTATTAACTTGTATTTGTTATTTTAATCTTTCCCTTTTTGTTTTCGAAATTCAAGTATAACTTATTATTACAGCATATTTATGTCTGATTAAAAAAAAAGTGTGCTGTGTTATGCATATTAACGTTGTCATCCGTTTGTAAGAATATAATATAATTTTAATTTTGTCCTGCTCATTTTGATGGCATTTGCGTCTTAATAGCAAAAAAACTTTATTGTATCATTAATTTACAGCTATAAATATCAAGATTTTGCATTGTTTCATGACGTCATCGAGGGAGCGATCTCTCGATGACGTCATGAAACAATGCAAAATCTTGATTTTTCAAAACGTCGTAACTCGGTCAATTTTTGTGGTAGAAGAGTGATTTTTTTTAGTTTTAAACGTTACAGTGTCAAGAATGTTTTACTAAATATGATTGATAGGACTGGGGGGCTGTATAAAAATTTAAATTTCGTAACTCTTTCAAAATTTTATTTTTTGAAAAACATTGAATAGACCCAAAATTCCTTTCGTAATTTGGAGATTTTTTCCTAAATAAATTATATGCTTATCTCTAACGGTTTAGAAATTAGCTATTGGTCCACGATTGGAGTGGACACCCTGTATATAATAGTAGTAAGAAGAACAGCCACTTAAATGCAGTCCAGGAGCTATCCCACCAAGCGCTTTCCACCTCTCAGCCTCAGAAGCGTAAAAACTCTTAAGTGACAATTGTTTCTGACAGCTTATCACATATAACTTTCAAGGGAAGTAACGCGTTTGTTTATAATTTACTTCACAAAAAAGTCAAATAACACTCAACGCACCGCTAACTTACAACCTGTTTACTGCGCTCCGGAAGCTGCCAGAACGTGTGCTTTACATCGCTCAGCCATGGAGGTGTCAAAAAACGCTTAGTGAAAAGGCTTAGTCAATAAGACATTTTAGCTAAATAGATAATTTGCAATAAAAAATATATTGCGGTCCTAAATTGAGATAAAAACTATCCTATCATTTAAGTTGGACCAAACTGAAACTGCGTGCAAAATTTGGTTAAAATCGGTTCAGTAGCTGAGGAGTCCATTGGCCACAAACACAGGGACACGTAATTTTTATATATTAAGATTAGACAATAATTCTAATTTATAAAAAAAAAAGCAAAAATAAAATTGCGCACCAAATGTTTGTCAAAAGGAAAAAAATTATAATAAGTGGATAGAAAGTAAAAGATATTTTCCTCTCTTCTATATATATATTTATTTTGAATAGATAAAGCCGATTTTGACACTAAACACTTTATGTACATCCACGTATATTCCATACATATGTTTTGAAAAATGATTTAAAGAAGTATACATTAAATTTCAAAAGCATTAATCTCAACTTCTACTGATTTGCTGTTACTAATAGTCATAAATGTAAAAGTGAATCTCGAACAAAATAAAAGAACAATAAAGTGTTCAAACTAAACAAAGTATGTCCAGCAGATTTAAACTCTGCTTCAAAACTTGGAGTTATAGGATGTGATTTCTATTCATGTCGAGGTCATATTTCGTACGTCTGTCGTTTCAATTAGCAAGTGCTTTCGAAATACGGGATGTATTTTGAGCTCACTCATTAATTCAAACGGCAATAGTGTCTTCAGTGCAGTAGCATCCGTTAAATGATCTGGATTTTGCGCACACATCTACAGCATTATTCATTAAAACCTAGACATAACAGCTGCAATTAAGAGCTAACAATTTTGAGCACTTCATTCAATGGTTAAGAACAATTTATGAAAATATTAAGCTATAAAAATGATTTCTGCACCAATTTCAAAAGGCGCAAAAATTAGAGTGAACTCCCGATTATCCGCGTTTCGGGTTATCCGCGGATTAAAACCTAGATATAATATCTGCAACTAAGAGCTAACAATTTCAAGCACTTCATTCAAAAATTGAGTACAATTTATGTAAGTGTTGAGCTATAAAAATGATTTCTACACCAATTTGAAAAGGCGCAAAAACTAGAATAAACCCCCAATTATCCGCGGATCTTTCGTACTTCTGTTTTAATTTATTACGGTAATTTTAAGTATTTTATTGCTCATTTTTAGCTGTTAAAGATATTTTTTATATTCAATGTTATCGTTTTTAGCTATAATTTAAATGTATGTGTGAGTATTATTGTTTTTTTTTTTTTTTTTTTTTTTTTTTTTTTTTTTTTTTTTTTTTAGTATCGCATTCATTAATATCGAGTTGTATATATTTTTCGGTCACACTCCAAAGTTAAAAAGAATCCGATCACAAAAAGTGGGTGGAAATTGAGTTGCAAGATTCCATTGCATAGATAGATAGATACTAGTAAAGTTCATAAAATCCGTATTAAAAAAGTTATCGTACTTACAGAAGTGTTATAATAAATACTTTTGTTTTCAGTGTTAGCTGCTTACCGAAGACAACACATTTTATTACTGTTTTTGTGGTAAAAAACTTGATTTTTTTTTTCACTTTGTTCACTTTACTTTGATAGACTTGATGTGCAACTTGCGTGACAATGATAAAATACATTCTGAAATTTTTTGTTTGTGTTTACAAAAATGTAAACTAAGCTAAAGTTCTCAGAAAAAAACGCATTACATTTACCTGAAAAATTAATTGCGAACTAGAATCGTTTCAGGAACTAATTAAGGAACAAACGTGAAAATGGAATAAAAGTTCATTTCCTACAAACAAAAAAAATATACATTTGATGAATTGCTTTTCTAAATTCTGTAAAGTAATGAAAGAACTAGAAGTCTTTAAAAAACCTAAATAGCACAAATTCATAAATTATTTTTTCTTTCGTGCTCATAATTTACATCGCAGAAAATATTTTTTGTTCAATTAAATTTTCAATTATAGCGACAGATCTGAAATTATTTTGCAAATTGCATTAGGTACAATATTCGATAATGACACATTCTTTATTTATTAGTGTTGCACGAAGTTCACGTTTGAAAGTCATACTTTAATACATAACAAGAAGTTCTGTCAAGAACTAAACGAGCCTACTTTCCCGTACATCGACATCGGCATTCTCGCATCTGATCATTATTCTCTTGATTATCTGAAACTGAAAATTATGTCAAACATACCTTTTTAGCACATAGAGCTGATTTCGAAAAGCAAAATATACCCCTCTCATCAGATGAAATAGACACGTAAAAAGTAATTAACGAATAAATAAAGCTTTGTCGCACCTTTTAAAGAGTGCAACTGTTACAGTTCCTCCTTAGAAAAAATCCTCCATTGTTTTCAAAAAAAATAATAATAATGATAAAATAAATAAATAAATAAATAAAAGTACAAAGAGCATCAAAACGTATTTTATCAAACAAAGAAAAAAGAAAAAGTTAGTTTGAAGGAAATCCGACTTTAAGTTCAGAATCAACATTCAACTTAAATTCCCCGTAGACGCTAATGTTAATTTTTTTTCTGAACGGTTCAATATTGAACGAAAAATGGTTCAAATCAAAAAGCGAAATATGGAAATGTATGGGAAAGCCTCTCCGAGATCTTTCAAACAAAAAAAAGTTTATTCCATTCAGACGGTTCACTCAAAAGTTATTAGGTGGGGAAATGTTGCTTGAACGGTTCAATGTTGAACGAAAAAATGCTCAAATAGAAAATTTAAATAGGGTAATGAAGTATCCTTGCTGAGATCCTTCGAACAAAAAAAAGTTTGTTCAAATCGGATTGTTCACTCAAAAGTTAGCATCGCGGGACAGGTTGTTTGAACGGTTCAAAGTTGAACCAAAAATTGTTCAAATCGAAAAATCAAATATGGGAATGAGCTGTACTCGCCGAGATCTTTCGAACAAAAAAAAGTTTATTCCATTGGGACTGTTCACCCAAAAGTTATTAGGTGGGGAAAGGTTACTTAAATGGTTCAATGTTGAACCAAAAATGTTCAAATTGAAAATTTAAATACGGTAATAAAGAGTCCTTCCCGAGATGCTTCGAACAAAAAAAAATTTGTTTAAATCGGACTGTTCATTCAAAAGTTATTAGGGGTGACAGCTTGTTTGAACGGTTCAATGTTGAACGAAAAATTGTTCAAATCGAAAATGTAGATACGGGAATGAAGTATCCTTGAAAAGATCTTTCGAACAAAAAAAAGTTTGTTCAAATCGGACTGTTCACTCAAAAGTTAGCATCGCGGGACCGGTTGTTTGAACGGTTCAAAGTTGAACCAAAAAATGTTCAAATCGAAAAATCAAATATGGGAATGAGCTGTACTCGCCGAGATCTTTCCAACAAAAAAAAAGTTTGTCCAAATCGGAATGTTCATTCAAAAGTTATTAGGGGGGGACAGACAGACAGACCGACCGACCGACCGACCGACACACAAATTCCCCATCTCAATACCCTACTTTCAAATTTTTAATTTTTCGATATTCAATTTACCTTTTTATTTTTTTAACTTGGCGATATTTTTTGGACTTGGCGATATTTTTTTACTTGGCGATATTTTTTGGACTTGGAAATATTTTTTAGATGCATTAAGCTACTTTTAATACTTTTTTCGTCTTTCTTTTGTTTTTAACGGGAAAGTAGGCTAAAAAGCGAATCAATATATAATTAATATTGACGAAGAATAAATTGTCAGAGTAACACAGCTATTTCCAGTTTGCATAGAACCAATCTCTTTTCTTAAAACTACTGAAAAAACATGATTGAGTCTTAATCTTTCACATGGAATTACTTTCTTTGATTTTTTATGAGTTTGATGAATGTAAAAAATTTGTAACAAACTAAATCCTAAATGAGCTAGACACTAGGCCTAGATAGGATCTATTTAACGCACTTACCTTGCATAAAAAAACTTTAAATTTTTAAAGGTTTGACAGCTATTCTGCTGCATTTTCAATTTTAAAAATTAGTTACTAAGGACAGATAAATTACTCATCTCTTTTTTAAAGATAAGTACATTAATTAACAAGCTTAAAGCAGAGGATTCTACTATTTGTTTTGAAATAGAGATAACATACAACACTGCTAGTGTAAAGCATAATTTAAAGTAGAAAATGCTGATAATTCAAGTTAAGACTAATTTTTTAAAACAATTAAAAAGGAGCAATTTATAGGTAAAATATATGCATAATTTTCCGCGTAAGGTTTTATATTTTTATGCTTTTATGTTACTGAACTGTTTGGTAGCTATTATTAACATTAAATGCTAAAATCGCATAAGAGTATTTAAATATCATAAGTTAAAATATTATTATTTCAAATTCATTTTATCGAATATCTATAATCTGTTAAAATGTTTGAATTGATTTTCAACTGCTCATCTGATATTAATAATATTAAAGAGTATGAATCTGCTGAAAAAAATATTACTTAATTACTTTTCGTACAGATCAGTTAAGGAATAGGTTTTTACAGCAACATAATTTAAAATGGCCATTAATGTATTTAACTGTGACAATTTATTTTTCCTTAAAACTATGATAGCATTCCTCATATAATATTAATTCAAATTAGTAACTGCTTGAAGCAAATGGTCTACAAGTAATTTTTACATGACATGTAATGAAACAGTTGACGCCAAAAGGAAACAGAGTTGTGAAGGCCAATAAGTAATAATTTCTTTTTTTTTTTTTTTGGTTGAAAGAAACTAAATGAAAGCAGTGATTTTTTATTTATTGAGGAATGTGAGTATTAGAAAATTGTAATTAAATAACCCCTTATTACAACAGATGTGAATTACGGAATGAAAATGATACATGTTTAAAGTTAAATCATATCAATTTTGAAGTAAAGTGCCTGCTTAATTTTTCGTTGAAGGTTTAATGATGTTATACTAGTGAAAATTAATTATTAATTCGGAATGTAAAAGTAAAACAATACATTTTGAATCCAAGCGATGTATTTCCATGTGACGATTTTAACTATTGTTATATTTTAGATTTTCGTTGCACTTAAGCTTTAAAATCTCCATTTATTTTATTTTTTTTTTTAATTTATTTTATTTTTTAAGTTTGTAATGATTTTGAAGTTACGGGCATCAGCTTTTCAATTTACTGTGAAAGAGTATAATGCTCTTTCTGATGGCAATAAAATGCTTTCAAATGAATCATAAAAAGAAAGAATTTAACTATGCGTATTTTGAACAAATGACAGCTTATCTAATAACTAAATTAAACTCTACTGCTTCATAGAATCTAGCTTGGCAGTAATAACACTTTTTGCTGAATCATTACTTCATGTTAAAAATTGTGCCAAAAGTTATGAAATGAAGTTGTGATGCAAAACAAGCGTTCAAGACATATTCCTTTAAATATAAAGTGTTCTGTATTCTATTTCGCGGGGGGGGGGGGGCTTTCTTTTTGGTCTCCAAAAATAATATTGTTTACAAGCAAAACATTTAATATACAGGGTGTCCACTCCAATCGTGGACCAATAGCTAATTTCTAAACCGTTAGAGATAAGCATATAGTTTATTTAGGAAAAAATCTCCAAATTACGAAAGGAATTTTGGGTCTATTCAATGTTTTTCAAAAAATCAAATTTTGAAAGAGTTACGAAATTTAAATTTTTATACAGCCCCCCAGTTCTATCAATCATATTTAGTAAAACATTCTTGACACTGTAACGTTTAAAACTAAAAAAAAAATCACTCTTCTACCACAAAAATTGACCGAGTTATGACGTTTTGAAAAGTCAAGATTTTGCATTGTTTCATGACGTCATCGAGGAGCGATCTCTCGATGATGTCATGAAATCATTCAAAATCTTGATTTTTCAAAACGTCATAACTCGGTCAATTTTTGTGGTAGAAGAGTGATTTTTTTTTAGTTTTAAACGTTACAGTGTCAAGAATGTTTTACTAAATATGATTGATAGGACTGGGGGGCTGTATAAAAATTTAAATTTCGTAACTCTTTCAAAATTTGATTTTTTGAAAAACATTGAATAGACCCAAAATTCCTTTCGTAATTTGGAGACTTTTTTCCTAAATAAACTATATGCTTATCTCTAACGGTTTAGAAATTAGCTATTGGTCCACGATTGGAGTGGACACCCTGTATATATATACAGCACAACATATAGTGAGGCTCTTAGCAGTTGGTCAAGGATTTCGACAATGTTTACCACTTTTTGAGGTAATAGAATACAAGGCCAGTAACAGTTCCCTATCTTAAAAAAAGGGAGAAACATGCTGCTTTTTGATTTAAAAAAAAAGAAACGATGTTTAGGGCCATTCCACCGTCACGTGCAGGACATTCCGACTCGATAATTTCACCAACATTTTGTAATATATCTTCATATTTTAACTGAACAGGAGTAACCACACTTCCGCAGCCGGAACAGGTGCAACCAGTTCCAGTTCCACTTGGCGGAACAGGTTCAAAACCTGCTCCGCTCCGGACCCCCCCCCCCCAAAAAATGGGGGGAGGGGAACACAACCAAAAAAAAAAAAAAGCTTTTTGACAAGTTCATATAATTACATATCAGTGCGTCTTTAAACGATATTTTTCTTCCAAAAAAAAAAAAAAATCGGTCTTTTTTCCCGATGTGAGATCGAATTTAATTTTTTTTTCTCAATTTCTGATTGATATTCGGTTGACACGCATTGCATTTAATTGCGGTGTATATACAGGGTGTCCACTCCAATCGTGGACCAATAGCTAATTTCTAAACCGTTAGAGATAAGCATATAGTTTATTTAGGAAAAAATCTCCAAATTACGAAAGGAATTTTGGGTCTATTCAATGTTTTTCAAAAAATCAAATTTTGAAAGAGTTACGAAATTTAAATTTTTATACAGCCCCCCAGTCCTATCAATCATATTTAGTAAAACATTCTTGACACTGTAACGTTTAAAACTAAAAAAAAAATCACTCTTCTACGACAAAAATTGACCGAGTTATGACGTTTTGAAAAATCAAGATTTTGCATTGTTTCATGACGTCATCGAGAGATAGCTCCCTCAATGACGTCATGAAACAATGCAAAATCTTGATTTTTCAAAACGTCATAACTCGGTCAATTTTTGTGGTAGAAGAGTGATTTTTTTTTTAGTTTTAAACGTTACAGTGTCAAGAATGTTTTACTAAATATGATTGATAGGACTGGGGGGCTGTATAAAAATTTAAATTTCGTAACTCTTTCAAAATTTGATTTTTTGAAAAACATTGAATAGACCCAAAATTCCTTTCGTAATTTGGAGATTTTTTCCTAAATAAACTATATGCTTATCTCTAACGGTTTAGAAATTAGCTATTGGTCCACGATTGGAGTGGACACCCTGTATAGCAGAGTTTTATTACTAGTATTTATTTTTTCTCACAGACATTAATTTATTCTGATTGCAAAGCTGCATCGCACACAGATTAATAGCAGTGGATACCAATTTTACAATAAGAAAAATTTGATATTCAAGCATATGCAGAGTGACAATTATGAATCCGCAATTGACAGACAGAATTGATAATTATGTTATTAGCGAATGCAAAAAAGAAACATTAAACATGCGGGGAAATATTGCTTTATTCAAACAAACATGTAAAACATATTAGAAAAGCATCATCCCCCACAAACACACCATGACGAATACAATATAATTTTCCATGGTATAAAATGTTTTAAAACTAGTAACTTTAGTTTCTGAACTGCATATATGGTCATATCCTTCAACTGCATCCATTAAATTGCTATAAACAGGGCCCGATTAAGATATCGTGGGGCCCTAGGCCAAATACTTTTTTGGGGCCCCTGTACTGAGGCTTTACAATTTTAGGCATTGATTACAGCAATTTTAGTCATTTGAGGCCCTAATTGTGGGGGGACCTAGGCCATGGCCTAGTTGGCCTATTCAGTAATCAGGCCCGGGCTATAAAGTATGCAAACTCAAATTGTACCAAGAAACTGGAAGGGGGGGGGGCAATACACCTGCACCGACCTCCTAAATGACGGACCTAATGACCCCCCTAAATGAAATTGATCTCGAAATTTATGAGTTGTACGTATTCTTTCGTAGTGACCGCCGATTGCAATATTACTTCTATTACAAATAGAGATGCAAAAAACCCGTAGTTTTTGAGAGCTGGGAAAAAACCCGGGAATTTCAGGGAATAAACCTGGAATTTTGGGGAACATTGGGAATTTTGACTGTAAACAATCATAGTAATTTTCTACATAGTTGTTATGCCTAATGTATGAGTAAAAAATAAAGACTTCGTCATTATTGGAGTTAAAAAGGCAACAACTTTCAAAACAGTACTGTTATTAAGTGTCACTACCTTTGGAGCTCTTAAAAAAGAGAGAAAAAAAAAATATGCTGAAAAAAACATTGAAAAAACTTTTGTGTTAGTTACGTAAAAAAAAGTTATGTTAGTTTCATTAAATACTAAACATTTTATTTAAAAAAAAAAAACATCAATTAGCACGCGTAGAAGCAATCTCAATTTGAAATTATACCCCGTGACAAAACAAACTCAAGATAGGATGGCCCCTTTCACTTATTATTTTGAAATAATTTTCTGATAAGTAATTCCATATACTGCAAAACATAACTATAGGAAATATCTTTTGAATGTATCTAATTAGGGTAATAATTAAAAATTTTAAAAGCAGAATTTTTTAACACTTTGAAAATTCCCAAAACTACCGGGAATTTTCAAAATTCATTTCCCAAAAAACCCGGTTTTTTCCCGGGAATAAACTGGGTTTTTTCCACTCTTTGCATTTCTAATTACAAACCAAAGTGATTTTATTCAATGTTGTACATTAATGTGGTTTTTTTCCCCCAGAAATAATTTAAAAGAAATTATTTTTGTTGTGGAGAAATGAATAAAAAAAATAATGGTATATGGTCATCATCATTGACCTTTTGGGAATTGCATGCCTTTCCTCTACCCCCCTCTAATCCGCCAGTCAGGCCGTTTCTATTTTATCAAAAGATAACTAAAACCATCTCCAAATAACGGGCCTGAATAACGCGAAACAGAGCAATATCGCCATTAAAATCTAAGCACTGAAACTGTTCCGAAGAACAGGTCCGACCTGCTGGAACTGTTCCACTATTGAATCCTCGCTGCTGATAGGTTAAATCGGAACTGATTACGTAAACAGGTGCAAGGAATAGCAAGGAACAACTCCGAACCGCTGGATCTGCTCCACTATCAAATCCTGTCTGCTGATTGGTTGAATCGGAACTGATTACGTAAACAGGTGCAAAGAACAGCTCCGGGATCAGACAATCGGAACAGATTGCGTCATGATGAAATACTCAACGCTGATTGGTGGTAGCGGAACAGTTCGCCTCGGAACAGGTTCGAGGAACCGCTCCGGAAGTGATCGGAATTTGGTAGTTGCCCTTCTAAAAAGCTCTCGTACGATAACAGATGGCGCTGCCGCCTCTCGGAGCTATCAGTTCCGATCCACTTCCGGAACTGCCAGTTCCGACTCCGACTGTGGAACAGGTTCAAAATCACAGCTCCGGGATCTTTTACCCATCTCTAGCAAATATAGTCCGGACGCCTTTATATTTTTATAAAATATTTTTGATATTTAAAATTCAGTTTTTATGTATGCGCCACGTGCGGAACATCCAAAATCAACCTCTTTTAACGGGCTTTATGCATTAGTTAATATTTTTGCTCTATTCATTTAGCAACGATAAAACAAAATGTAAATTTTGAAAGTGAAGGCTCCAATGTCAATGTAACATATCTCATTTGTTGAGAAATAATAATAAAAACCGTTTAAAAAAAATGCTAAAGGCTATTCCACGAAATAGTAGCCATTTTGTAAAGCACGGTAATGGTCTTTATCCCAAGTAGCAAACTTCGTTTTTTAAAGGTTGTAAAATGGTTATTAACGTTGTAACAACCGCTTAAAAACGTTTACAAAACGTTTAAAGGTTATTTGTGCTACCTGGGATATTTCATTAAAAAGTAATAGTTAATGACGACATTTTTTTCTTGAGAAATCACACATATGTGCATCATTTCTGAAGCAACAAAATCTTCTTCATTACCCTTTAAATTATTACTTTTAATGAAATATATGAAGCGTCACGTGCGGAAAAAATTACCGTTTTCCGTTTAATGACCCTTTACCTCTTTTTGGGGTAATAGAGAAGTGTTTTTTTTTTTTTTCTTGGCGAGTATTTTTGGCGAGCAACATCTTCTTCCAGAATCCCCGAGTTAGGTGACCCAGTTCAACTCAACGTCAACCACCCTTTCTTATTACTCCAGACAGAGACATCATTGTCAAGGTCACGGACCAACTTCTCAGAGCAACACTATATTTGAACTATACTGCACAAAATAAACAACGCGAAAAGGCAAATGTTTGTTTATATTTTCGTCTCTTCTTATTGGCTCATTGAAACAAAATTAGGCGAAAAATTCTGAACGTGTTTACATAGAGATCGACAATTTTTTACACTTTTTTACATTCGTGCAACATTTTTGAACCAAGATCGTTTGATATTGCTAGTAGTGAGCATTTCACGCTCACTTTTGTTGCTTTTCATTTTCAAAAGATTGTGTCTCCGAATGAAACGATATGGCTCACTACTCTATGGACTATAAAGTGTCACTGTAATATGTGAGTATAACAATAGCGTATCTCCATACTTTAAAAACATGTATTACTGTATTAAATGGTCGCACATTTACTAAATATATGTGATACTTTTTATTTCATAATTCGAATGAGATTACACACATTTAATAGCTAAATATTTGCACAAAATTTGTAACTATATGTGATACCATTTAGGTTAAAAACATCTGATATGATTTAGTATGAAGTGGATTTACACCATTTTTACAATGAATGACACATTTAGAAAAAACAACCCCGTTCATAAGCTGCGGAATGCGAGGTAGTGATTTTCGGGCTTTATTTATTCAGTCACTGTTTCTTGCTTTGAGGACACCACTTTTTTTTCAAATAACAGCTAAACCCGTTTTGTCAGCTGGATTTTAAAAAATTAAAAAACAGTCGCTTCAAACTAAGCAACCATGCTTTAAATGGTTAACCGGATAACGAGTTAACAAAAGATTTCGCTTGCCTTAGTTTGGAACTTTTTTACTCAAGACCAAATCATATCGTCGGCACCATGCTAAAATAACGAATGTGAAAAATCGCGTTTTTCAAGTTCGAATTTCACAAACAATTGAAATTAAAATGACACCTTCGAACGATAGTTTCACACTTAAAGATATCTATAAAAATTTAAAAATTTAAAATAACCAAACACGTCGGGTGGGAAAAAATTATATTCAGTGTTTTGGCTCTCCTGAAAAGTGCCAATTTTCACATTCGTAATTTTAGCATGGTGCCGACGATATATCCATAAAGAAATTTTTTTTCTGGTGTAAGCAATATTGGGCATTAATGAAGGGGAGAAAAGCATACAAACACAAACAGAAAAATGCGCAAACAGGTATAACAAACGTAAATGGGGAGAAAACCCATTGGCCCGTTATTATTTAAAAAAAAAAAAAACTATGTTTTGTAAATAGCGTGCTAACTCTAATGCGTGCATTATTACAGAAAAAGGTTATGTGACTAAGAGCTAAAAAATTATATTTTAACTTTGAAGAAAAATGTTACGCATTACGGAATATTCCAATAGTGTGAAACATGGAAAAAATATTTCAAAATATTGAATTTAATTTCCTTAAATCTTGTTTCTAAATATATTTTATTGAGTTCACACTAGAAAAAATATTACCGTTCACACGACAATTTAAAATTCTTTTATTTGAGATAGATTTTTACATTTATTTGGAGAAGCCTATTTTTAAAGAAAATTGACAGGGAATCAAATACGCTTTCTCTCTTTTGAATGTGCTATGTAGTGATCAACTACAAACAACATTCAGCACAGCAATTTTACATCATATTTCACTTACCAGTAACTTTAAATTTCCTCACTCTAAAAAGTCGGTATATTTTGTTATAATATTTTTCTTATTTTGAGGAATATCGATAGTAATAATGATAGTTAACGCTGTGAAAAGAAGATAATAAAAGGGTACGTGTACAGAATGCCTTGCTGTTTCAAGGTTAAAAATAGCGAAATCTTCAGTGGACATATCTTGTAATAGCGACGAAAACAAGGTCCTTTTTAGGCAGAAAGGAGGGAACTTCAAAATAAAAATCAAACTTCTGACTCAATTGGAAACAAGAAGATTTCGTTGGATTTATTTCTCAAGAAATGAAAAAAAAATGTTACTAAATGATGAGAAAAATACATCGTTAAGGAGGTCGGATATCTGTGCATCCATTAGCTCATTTTTTTTGCATTGAAAAAGGCGTTCCTTGTAACGCCGAAACACGTGTCTACAATATCCCTGCTTATTTGTGTCTCCTTAACGTTGTATTTTTCTCTACATCAATTACACAAAAGTTTTTTTTAACTTTAATATTACTAAATATTTTGAAACTGGAAGTTTCATGCTACTTTTAAATTTCCGTCAGAAACTCTAAACGGATGCCTCACATACCGTAAATCAGGGTTACTTGGACCCAGAAGAGGGCTACTTGAGCCCACAGTAAAATGATAAAATCTGGGTTTGGTACTAGCGTTAGAGACAGCAGATGGTTTCTACCTAGTGGAGAAACGAGGAACTAAGTGCAAGTCTTCAACTAGTAGGTACCAAACCTAGATTTTATCATTTTATTGTAGTGGGCTCAAGTAACCCCCTAGGCTCCAAGTAACCCTGATTTACGGTATATCAAATGCTTTTAAAATTAAACTCAAAGTTTGGCCTAACTTTTTTTTCTTAAATAATTTTTATATTAAAAAAAGCATTACGTTAGCAGTAACTATTTGTGTTTCGAAAAGAAAGCTATAAATGATGACAAAATATTAGAGCTTAAAATTAATATATCCTAAAATTTTTCCTTCTATTATTTTCTTGTCTACAAGAAAAAAACTAAAATGAATCAATCCATCTAGTAAAAATTAATTTTAATAAGTAAGAGTTCATTTCCAGCTGTCTATGAATGACCTACATTAATTCTTGAAATACTTAAGAATCGTGAACCAAAAGTTGATTCATAACTTTTCTGAGAAAGAATCAATGACGCAGGCGTGTTAACGATACACAAACAGGTGCTACAATATTTGAAGTTTGTGCTGAAGGTCAAACATGGCGACACAGCATCCCTGAATTGTCTCATTCTCGACACACATTCAAGCCGTCTTGACTGGAAGGTACAATATCCTCTCAAGGCCACGATCAGTTACGTCAATGTCAAAGCGGGGAATGCTACTTTGGTTCCAATTTTTTTCTCAATGGAGGGAAAGTCTTTAGCATGTTTTGGTGGCTCTAAGCATTAGTAACCGAAGAAATATGCCCATTTTTTCACAGAAGAAATTTATTTTATTATATTTGTAGTATTTTACTGAAATACAATAAATGTTTTGAATCAAACTTTTTCTATGTGCTCAGCATCCAAATGAATCATTTTTAAGATTTCAAAATCTCGTGGAATGCATTTTGCAGCATCGAGCCACATATTTCCAACCCTACCATCAGGGGCATCCCGAACTTATATTTTGGGAGGGGAAAATTTAATCGCAGAATGAAACTCCGAGTTTTGCTAAAGGACATAAGGCATCATTTATTTATTTATCTTTTGATTGTAGTTTTGCAATGCTGTCTCCAAATTTTCCAAACAGTCAGGCAAAATTTGTAGAATATGGCTTGCTTTGGTTGGTCACCGTGACTTCCCAACCCGGTGAGCGCCACTGCCTGCAATGCTCTGTGATTCTAAATCGACATCGTGTCCCTTTCCCTTCTTTGAAGTTTTGAAGTTGAAACTCTTGTATGTTCCTTTCTTTGCACTCATTGAAACTTTGAAATACAAGTGTGTGACTTCCAACGAACTTAAGGTCTGTTTTATTTCGCTTTATGTCATTCTAAACAAGTGTTTTGTTAAATTAAAAAGTCACATTCAGTATAGCTAAAAGGAACGTTCTGTTAAAACCGACGTATCTTTTCATATTTTAAGATCAGAGACACCAACTGGCGACTGAATAATAAACTTGGCGACTCAAAATGTTAGCATCATGTGTCCCCACTGTATGTTAGCATCATGTCGCCACTTTCCCCATTCCAGCTCTGTTATCGTTTAGCGTTAACCCTTTAACTGTCAAGTTATTTTGATTTTTAACACTTTTTCAAGCACAAACCCGAGAAACAGTCGGGTTTGACAAAGAGATGAAGCCGAAATAAACGTCTCCCGATATATATTCGGGTATAACAATACGATGCACTCAAAAAAAAAAAAAAAAAAAAATACACACCGAGTAATACTCGGGAGTGACATTTTCGAAAACCAGCTGTGCCCGAGACTATCTCGGGCATGACAGTTAAAAGGTTAATATCATTAATAGCTGTAAAAGTCTTCATTTAAACTGATAATTTTTATCGTTGAAGTTGCAGTTGAAAAGCTAATTTATTGCTCCGTTCTTTTTTTCTTGGTCTTCAGAAAAAATGGTGACTAACGCAAAAAAAAAAAAAAAATGAGTGGTGGCTAATAATTCAGCTTCTACTCGTCACTGTGCATCAAAAAAAAAAAATCCTAATCTGCTTTTTAGTAACTCTGCTGTTTTATTTCAGCCTACGTCCGTAGCCATACCAACACCTCCTCTAGAGATAATTCCAGATATGATAGGTGCTACATCTGATGAAAATAAAGAGAGGGGAAACTGGTCAAGTGGCATTGAATTCCTTCTTTCTTGTCTTAGCTATGCCGTGGGATTAGGAAACATATGGAGATTCCCTTACCTGTGCTACAGAAATGGGGGAGGTAAGTGCTCTCTCACTTTGCAAACGAGATGCTCAACTGAGAAGCTAAATAAATCTAGAGGCTGAAATGTTGACAGCTCAGTAATGTGGTACGATTTGCTTAACCATCTAAGAAATAAGAGGGGCAATGGAATCTTAAACTAGAGACGTCGGGGAAGTTGTATTAGAGGTAGAGATCGAAAAGGATATAAGTGATTTGAAATATTTATTGAGCATAAAATGATTCTCCTAATAAGTGATGGTTTCGATGTTTCTTCTCAATGTTATCTGCCAATTGATGAGTTAATGGTAGTCTCTCAGCTTCGAAACTAAAATCTAGAATTTCAAATATTCATTGTCCAAACGAATTCCCCCATCTTGTCGTCGTAATTTGACGCATACCAAGTTTTCTGATAAAAATTTCTATCATCTGTAATCACCGCTGTTACATTTTTTGGATTCCCAAGTAACTATTGCGCAAAATCACAATATTTATCACAACTCAGCAAAGAAATAGCAATATTGTTTTTTATTGTTTCAAATAGGTATATGGAATCATCCTAGCAAAAGCAGTGAGTTCAAAAGAGAACCACATTGGTAAATATTGCATCATAACGTATTTTTCCCGCGTGTAAGTATAGAACCTAGAACATTATTACAGTCAAGGTGATTAACAATGAGAAATCCAGTTTTGCAGCTATTATGACTTCTGATAGTCTCTTCTAGAATTTATACAAGCAAGCAGAATATATTATGATTGCACATTCACTAATAATGTTCACTATTAAAAGGATGGTTCCAATAAGGATGGTTTCACCTCTTTGACACAATAACGAAATCGTGTTTTTTTTTTTTTTTTTTTTTTTCAAGTTGAAATAAATATTATAATTTTGAACAATAGTTGCTTTAGGAATTCTGAAAATATAATATAGAGATGATTACAAATGATAGAATACCATTTGAGAAATTGGTTTGGGCAGTATTTCAAGCTACATTTATCTTTTCAAATTTTATATGCAACCTTATTTCTCTATCATGTACATTTTACATTTTGCTTCAAAGTTGATATGGTAACTGGAGGATCAAATTTCCCTTTACTATGTAAGAAACACTTTTATTACTTACTGTTGTATGTAATTAGTGCATACTACTACGAATTAATATGAAAGCTAATTTTTACAAATAAAGTCTAATACTTTTTCTCTAAGTACGGAACAGTACGATGTAATTTCATTTTGACGTCGTTTTGGTCAATTTTAAGGTATGTGTGTAACTTTAAAATACAGTTTATTATGAAAATGTTCGTATGCTGCATGTAACCTGCACAAAAAGTCAATTCTTATGCCTTATTGAATCACATTTTTAAAATTTTAGTTAGGATGAAGTTATTACAGCCTTTTTCAGTTTTTGTGCAATAATGCTTTTTTATAAATTCAATACGCAAGCGGCCACACAAGATATTTTTTGCCGTTAAAATCCTTTTATATGATAAAATATCTGTACAAAAGGCAATTTTCAGCACAATTTCTTAACGTTTATCATATGTTGATCACCCCCCCCCCTCCTTCACATTTGGGAAAAGTTTAAATATGACTGTATAATATATAGTTTTCAAAATATACAAGTTTATACTGTTTTTAATTAGTAACTCTTTATAATTATTATTTTTCTATGTTTACTACATTTATTGTTAAATATTTTTTTAAGATTTTGCTTTTGCAAAAAAGTTTTTAAACAAATTTACAAAGGATACAGAGTAGTTTAATTTAAATAAGATCATGAACTTAAAACCTTTTTCATAAATACATTATCATGCTCTCTATGTAGCTTAACGGCAGCATATAATAAAATTAATATTCATATAATAAAGCATTCTTTATACTGAGCAGTCATTTAAGTTATTGAACAGCTTAAGTTTATACTCTATAGGTGACAGACAATTTAATGTAATTTTTATATAAGTACATGTTTCGTAGTAAAGAGCTGTTTCTTTGAAATATGGTGACTGCCCCCCCCCCCCTCCCAGTTGTTCTCGTAATTTTTTTCTTTCATACAAGCACCCGGTAGGCCCGTCAGCTAAAAATTTTTCCAGCAGGGGGCCAGAGATCATAGACACATTGTAAATTTTTCCAAAAAGACGACAAAAACCACGCCCACTTACACTGAAGTGACAAAAGTCATGGGATAGCAATATGCAAATTTTCAGATGGCAGTAGCATCGCATAGAACAGGTATAAATGCGCAGTGCTTTTACAGAGCTTTCATTTCTGTTCAAGTTATTCATGTGAAGAGGTTTTAACGTGATGATGACCGCACGACGTGAATTAACAGACTTTGAACGCGGAATGTTAGTTGGAGCTAGACGCATGGGTCATGCCATTTCGGAAATCGTTAGAGAATTCAACATTCCCAGATCCACTGTGTCAAGAGTGTGCCGAGAGTATGAAATTTCAGGCATAACATCCCACCATGGACAGCGCAGTGGTCGACCGCCTGCACTTAAAGATCGAGACCGGCGACGTCTGCAAAGAGTCGTATATTTCTAACAGACAAGCAACACTGCGTCAAATCACCGTAGAAATCAATGTGGGACGTACAATGGACGTGTCTGCTAGAACTGTGCGGAGAAATTTGGATTTCTTGGGCTATTCCAGCAGAAGACCGACTCGAGTGCCTTTACTGACAGAACGACATCGCTTGCAGCGACTCTCGTGGGCACGTGAGCATATCGGTTGGTCCCTAGATGAATGGAAAACCGTGGCCTGGTCCGATGAGTCACGATTTCAGCTGGTAAGAGCCGATGGTAGGGTTCGAGTGTGGCGCAGACCCCACGAAGCCATGGACCCAAACTGTCAGCAAGGCACTGTTCAAGCTGGTGGTGGCTCCGTAATGGTGTGGGCTGTTTTTTCATGGCATGGACTTGGTCCTCTAGTGCTACTGGACCGAACATTGACTGGAAATGCTTATGTGCAGCTACTTGGAGATCACTTGCAGCCATTCATGGACTTCATGTACCCAAACAACGATGGGATTTTTATGGATGACAATGCGCCATGTCACCGGGCCACAACTGTTCGCAATTGGTTTGAAGAAAATTCTGGACAATTCCAACGAATGATTTGGCCACCTAGATCGCCCGACATGAATCCCATTGAGCATTTATGGGACACCATCGAGAGGTCTGTTCGTGCCCAAAATCCTGCCCCATCAACGCTTTCACAATTATGGACGTCTATCGAGACAGCATGGCTCAATATTCCTGCAGAAGACTTCCAACGACTTGTTGAGTCCATGCCACGTCGAGTTGTTGCACTTCGCCGGGCAAAAGGAGGGCCGACACGATATTAAGAGGTATCCCATGACTTTTGTCACTTCAGTGTACATGTAAAATACATTGATTTTTCAAAGTCAGAGGGGGGGGGGATTTC
The DNA here is from genome assembly GCA_038373865.1 of Uloborus plumipes. Lineage (NCBI taxonomy): Eukaryota > Metazoa > Arthropoda > Arachnida > Araneae > Uloboridae > Uloborus > Uloborus plumipes. The sequence goes on along the minus strand of JAXGGA010004136.1, from coordinate 31,743 downwards.
CCCTTCCACCAACCCCCTAAATGACGGGCCTGGTCCCAGGGTTGTGCCCTCTTGTTGAGACACATGTGAAATATTGAAGACATTTTTTAATGCTACCATGAAATCAGGGAACATTTTCGTAAAAATCCACAAATGGACATAATCCCTCTCAACATTTTAAAATACTTTTCGAGAAATGAAGTAATGGAAAAAAAATGTGCCTCTCTTTCTTGTATGCATCCCCAAATTTTACAATAGTTTTCACTTTTCATTCTTAGGAGCCTTCCTGATTCCGTATGCAATTATGTTGGTGTTCGTGGGCCTCCCACTTTTCTTTTTAGAACTTGCTTTCGGACAATATGCGAGCGAGGGACCCATTACAATATGGAAAATTTCGCCTCTCTTTCAAGGTCAGTAATATTTTCTTCATTTGAGATTTCGCTGCTTGAAATGAACAACGGCATATCTGCAAAACACGACTTTTCAGGAGAGCGTTTCAAAGTTTTTGCAGTAAAATGGCATTTTGAAGTAAAATGGTATTAAGGGTACTTATGTCGAATCAACTTACATAGACATAGATGATAGACACTCCAAGCACTTATTCAGAACTGACACAATGGCGGCTGTGTCGTTGTTTACTGGGAAAAGCGCGCCAAAATAATAATTATGCACAACGATATTAACGATTGCTGCGTGATATTTTGAAACTAGAGATATGGGTGATTCTCCAAAAACCTGGTATTTTCGACTCACAAACTCTATAAAAATAAAAATGCTTAAAAAAATCTAAAAAAAATCATACTTACTCTTTGTTAGGAGCTTATTAAGAGAAAAATAGAGGGAACTCACTTTAAGTATGCTACACCCCCCAAAAGGGGGGGGGTCAATTTTTTCAAACCGAGAGAGTGACAAGAAGCACTAAGCGAGCAAACAAATGAATTTTATCAAGGATTATCAGAAATTTTACAACAATAACAAAGAAATAACTTCAACATGAATGAAAAACTATGTTTATTGTTGACAAACAACACTAATTTACAACCTCCTTAAACGAACACTGTTTTAAGAGATGCAGCATCCGACAAATTTAATATTTATATAAATTAATTCATCAATATTTGAACATGTATAGCTATTACTTTTAATGTAATTCTCTAAGTGTTTTATTTCTAATTGGTATAATTAATTAAATTAAGCTGTCACAATAATTATTGTTGCCTCTATCACTACCATTGTTAGCATCAGTTTCAAAATAGAATTCAACTAGAGCTTAATTCTAAACCAAAATAGTTATTAACAATTTTCAGAGTAAGTACCAGGTTTGTTAATTTAAATTATCCAGTTCAGAAAGATAATTTACTTCAGGCAAAAAAGCTGTTCTTTAAAATGAATCTACAACAAAATTTAATGTAACTTCACTCACCTATTCGAGCAGCGTTAAAGTTAAAAAATGTCTAACCGACAGATTTGTTTTGGAAAATTCGTCTGAAAAACAAGAAACAAACAACTAAATAAAAGAATTATTTTACAGTTACATTTTTTAATTTATCGCCTGCCAACTTTTTATCATAATCTTAGTTCTAAAACTAATGTTTGGTAAATAAATCCATCTATTCTACCGGATGTTTTACCAGTGCTTTAAAAGTAATGCTAGAGTGACATTTTTTTTTGCGCCAGGAGAGGGACATTTTTTTTGCGCCAGGAGAGGGACATTTTAATCAAAAAAGGCTGATATTTCTACCCGGAATTATATAGAAGGTAAATAATGGTATTTTTCTCTTTTATCCTCTTAACTCAATTACACACTGCAGGCAGAATTATTATTTTTATTTTATTTAGAACAGAAATGTTGGCCAGGAGAGGGACATCGAAAATGTTACATACCTCATTTTGAACTAAGGAATAATAATACGAACAGCAGACACATTCTAAAGACAAAATACTTTATGAGTCCAAAGAAGTGAATATGAGAATAAACAGTGTTATAGTACTGCAGATTCAAAATTCCTTCTTTTTGCCTTTAATAATTGAACCAATTTGTAGGCCAGGAGAGGGACATGCAATCTGGGGACAAACTTCATAATGATCTACCTGATTATACAGGGTGTCCACTCCAATCGTGGACCAATAGCTAATTTCTAAACCGTTAGAGATAAGCATATAGTTCATTTAGGAAAAAATCTCCAAATTATGAAAGGAATTTTGGGTCTATTCAATGTTTTTCAAAAAATCAAATTTTGAAAGAGTTACGAAATTTAAATTTTTATACAGCCCCTCAGTCCTATCAATCATATTTAGTAAAACAGTCTTGACACTGTAACTTTTAAAACTAAAAAAAAATCAATCTTCTACCACAAAAATTGACCGAGTTATGACGTTTTGAAAAATCAAGATTTTGCATTATTTCATGACGTCATAGAGCGATCGCTTAAGGGACCGTATGCGAAATCCTTCAAAATCTTGATTTTTCAAAACGTCATAACTCGGTCAATTTTTGTCGTAGAAGAGTGATTTTTTTTTAGTTTTAAACGTTACAGTGTCAAGAATGTTTTACTAAATATGATTGATAGGACTGGGGGGCTGTATAAAAATTTAAATTTCGTAACTCTTTCAAAATTTGATTTTTTGAAAAACATTGAATAGACCCCAAATTCCTTTCATGATTTGGAGATTTTTTCCTAAATAAACTATATGCTTATCTCTAACGGTTTAGAAATTAGCTATTGGTCCACGATTGGAGTGGACACCCTGTATAATCATTTAAATAAGCTAAAACAACACTATTTTACACTCATAACTATACATAATTCAACACTACAAGTGGAATTTATGCAATGTTCATGTAAAATTTTAAAATAATTTATTTACATTTTAGAAACAGGGTGGGACACGCAAAAAAGGTGACTTTTTGGCTATTCAAAAATTTTTGTAGAAAAAAATAAATGAAAAATTGCTTTGATATGGATTGAATAACATCAGAATAAGTATTTCTAACAATTAAAAAAATAAAAAAACTTTCTAGGTCAAATAATTTTTGTGCTGTCCTACGGGGACATCATATTGTTCGGATTTTGGAGAATCACCCATATGCCGATAATACCACAAGAAAGAGTAAAAAAAACAGAATTTTTTGATGTATAATAAAAAAAATCGATTTTTGCAGATATGCCGTTGTTCATTTCAAGCAGCGATTTGTGTTGGAGTTGTTAGTTTCTACGTTTTTAACAACTTACCGATATTGTGTCTTTATAAAAACGCAAAGTTATCAGCGGAATTAGCGTTTATTTTATGTTCATTTATTATTACAAAAAATATCAGAAAAGAGTTTACTTTTTCAAACGTTGCAGTACTTAGGTTAAAATTACTCAATAGGACTCACTGCAAAAAATAAACTGTTGTTTTTACGGTATAATACTGTAATACTGGCAACAGAGGTTCCAGTTTAAAACTTTAAAATGTACAGTAATAAACTGTTAAACTAGCAATTTTAGTTTGTTACTGTAAACTAGCAATTTTACAGTTTACTCCTGCAAAAATAGCAATTTTACAGCTACAACTGTAAAATTAGCTGTATTATACTTTAAAAACAACATCTGTTTTTTTCATCTCTTAATATGGGGTACCCGTGTGTATGTTTTCATACATAAAAATCGATTTCTACGCATAATGTAGGAGCGATAGTTTGTTGGAACATTTCTGAAACTTGACAATTAGATTTTTTTCTTCAGATAGTAGATCAGTATCTATCGATTACGTTTCCAGTCAAGCTTCAGAAATGCAAATGATACAGGCTGACATTTGAAAAGTGGGATACGTCCCCCGAAAATCACCCTCCCCAGTATTAGTGGGGTATTTCAGCAAAATTTAAGTTTTTTGGAATAGAATATGAATTCAAAACAAGGTTGAAGACATAACGTATTGAATATAAAGTAGGGAAATGTGGGGCAAGGTAAATTAGTTAAGGTAACGTACCTTTTTTAAAACTACAAAAAAAAAATCCTTTTGAAAAATATTGAGCATAAATAAACAATGCATTTTATTTAAAAAATGAATAAGTAGACGAAAAGAGCTATTTCACTTTGCCCCTGTTTGCAATATACAAATTGCATTCAAGATTATGAATCAAAACCTGCCGAAAATTGACTAAATTAGTATTGCACTTAGACATCAGTACATCTTACTTCGTATTTAAAATTTTAATTACAGACACTTGATAAATTCATACAAACATTTTTTTTTAATAAGCCGCGTATAAAGTTTTGAAAATGACTTGCTACTAACTTTGAATTTTAAATGTATTTACTTTTTGACTGGAATCATAATTAATTAATTGCTAGAATATTAAGCGGTAAAACAGTTCGGTGACAGATGCTATTGATTAAAGATTTTCTTTTTTTTTTTTGAAAAAGTAACCGAACTGGTAACTATAAAACAATTCCTTTAACAAACAGCAGGTTTAATTCTATTTGAAGGGAAAGTTTTCAATAAATAATTAAGCCAGCTGCCAAAGTAAGCTTTTTTTCTGATAATTTATTTTAAGAGCTGTGTAAGTAATCGAAACAACTGATCGGTAGTTTTTAAAACAATGTAATTGACTTCATTAAAAATAAAATTCCCAGGGTTTGTGGCGGCATGTTTTCAGCTACTCCGACTTCTTTTACTCATAATCATCCCGCTTCTGACACTATAGTGTTTTTCTCTGCGTTCTCATTTCTTGAAGTTGTTACCAACGAAACATTTGTTTCGAACTGTGTTTGATAGATGGCGCCACTAGATAAAGGCAAAAAGTCATTGACTGGAAGCGCTTTCATTGTAATTGCGTTCTAATAAAATTAAAATTTGCCATGAAGCACATTTATTTTCCTTTCACATTCAATTTTTTAATTTTTGGTTTCGTTGAAATGAAGTTGTGTTTCTTATCCATACTTCATTTTCTTCAGTGGCGTAGCGTGCGGGGGGCAAAGGGGGCACTCGCCCCGGGCGGCACTTTGCTAGGGGCAGCAAATTCTGCAACAATAACTTGAGATCCTTTTTTTTTTAAGTGGCGGCGGGTTTTTTTTTATGACAAATTATGTATAACTAAATCTGCATCAAAAGCTTTTTTATCCCCTCTCCGCCTCTCCCTTCAAATCAAACTTGTCTGCATGCAGCATGCAATCCGTTATCACCGGCGTTGACATGGACAAGCTCGCACAATGCTGTTTAATATTATTCTGCTTAAAATGTTTTCATTTAAGGAAAATATTATCTCTCATATATTTCAGTAATTTTAGAAAAAGATTTATTAGAATTTTTCGATCAGCATTTCCTGTTGTAGGAGGAATACATTAAAATGTAAAACATAGTGTGAATTTAAAAAATAACTCCTGTTTTCATTCGTTAAAAAATTAAAAATGCCATAATTTCTCGGGCGGGGGGGGGGGGGCAGGAGAAAAGGGAAGGGGCGGCAAATATGGTGTATGCCCCGGGCGTGTAACCAGTAAATGAAATATCTTTGAAAACAAAAATGTCAGACATTAATGGGTTAAAAAAAATAATGATGCCTGATGTCTCTTCTCATTAGATATAGGAATAAGTCTAAGAGCGCATTTTATTCGTCAGTGAAGTTCGGAAATTCATTTGGTACAATAAAATTTCCCCCTGTCCGAAAAATTTAAGTACTAGGCACCTTTGCTTGCTACTAAAATTAGTCTCGAGGGACTACCCCCCCTCCCCATCTCCAAAAATAAAATGACACTTAAGAGAAAAAAACTACTTTCGTCAAATCGGTTCTATTTTTGGAAGGAGACCATTTTAAACAAAAAATTGCGCTGTTGGTTTGGGTGGACAGACCTGAAAACTTTCATGTGATATTTTATTCAATACCCGAGAAGAGGTTGAATAGCGTTTGTTTGTGAAGAGTCCACAAACTGGAAACACGATAAAATCTACTAAATGGTAAAAATCTCGATAAATTCATCTTTTAGTAACACATACAGTGAAATCCCATTCCAACTAACTTCAAGAGACCTCAAATTTTGTTCGTTGCAATTAGAATTTCATTGTAATAGAATTCAAACAACGTTATGAAACTAACTCGATACTAAACATTTATTCCGTTGAAATAGATTTCGTTCTATTAGTGTTCGTTACAACGGGATTTCTCTGTTTAGGACATAGACTAATTTTTTGATTGAATTAACACTTTCTGCTTCAAAACCCCAGAGTTCTTTTGTAGACAACCAGTAAAACTAGCAAGTTAACGTTAAAAAAATGCTTCAATTTCTTCGAGTTTTCTATATTTGTATTTAACTTCTTAACTTAATTTCAGGTTTAGGGTATGCAATGTTTTTGATGTCTGCCCTAGTAGGAATCTACTACAACATGATCCTGGCGTGGTCTTTGTTTTACTTGACGTCCTCTTTAAGCAGCATATTGCCTTGGAGCTCATGTGACAATTGGTGGAATACGCACGGTAAGGGAGTCGTTGAAATCTTTTTTTTTTTTAATTAAGAGTGAAATACTACTTATTTGATCCTTTTATTACAGTAGTCAGTTAGTGTGTGCATGTACAACTGACTTATTTTAAAATTTATAACTATACAGAATTAAGTGTTATGGAGGAAAAAGTTTATCAAGTGACACTCAAGATATCATAATATACACTCAGGCACATTGAAAATAGCGACCCAAGAAGGAAGCATCGGATTGAAATGAAATTTAATACACATAATGATACAGATGAGAGATTTACTTGATCTCAAAATCAAGACAATTGAACGAATACAGGGTGTGCAAGGACACAAATACAGAGCAACTTCAATAGCGCGTTGGACCACCTCTAGCTGCAATACATGCCGCCACACGGTCCGGCATTGACTTGATCAGACGCCTGATGTTGTCCTGAGGCAGATGGGCCCACAAATTTGTAACAGCCCACTCCAAATCACGCACAGAGTGACACGATGGCGTCTGACGTTTTAGCTGATCCCACACATGCTCTATAGGGGATAAGTCGGGGGAGCGGGACGGCCATGGAAGAGTCTGAAAATGACGTAGGAAGTCTTGAGCAACTCTTGCTGTATGCGGACGAGCATTATCTTGCTGGAAAATTGCCACTGGGAGACCATTTAGGAAAGGTCCTACATGGGGTGGAAGAATTTTATCAACGTAACGTTGGCCGGCTAAGTTTCCGCGCATCACAATTAGATTGGACCGGCTATCATAGGATATGACCCCCAGACCATTACACCAGCTGTGCGGGCAGTGTGACGAAGAACAGTGTGGGAGGAATTGTACCGCTCACCTGGGCGCCTCCACACCTGTACACGGTTATCATCAGTCCCTAAAACAAACCGAGATTCATCACTAAACACAACTTTTTGCCAATCTGTAACATTCCACATTGATCTGGCTTGGCACCACTGTAGACGCAGTCGCAGTTCAATCCGACGATTTTTTCTTGGGTCGCTATTTTCAATGTGCCTGAGTGTATAAAAGTACAAGAAATGAAGTAGTTTGTCACCAACATTACACATCAACATTCGGCCATGGCATTAATTAAAGTTATATTAGGACCATTCACACGAAAATAGTACAAATCATGTGTGACACTTTTGAATTGTTTTATCGATTTTAATCATTTCTATCTATTTCTGTCTAATTCTCTTTGTTAAAATCTTCCGCGAATTTGCGCATGCAAATTGACAAAATGAGACAAAAATGAGGGATGAATAAATAAAAGAATTTGAACCCTTTTTAACGAAGTAGGATGCAAATTGAAAGTACAAAGTAACGTCAAAAAAAAAAAAATAATAATAGTAATAATAATAAATAAATAAATAAAAGAGATAGCAAATTCACGTGTTAAAGTGAAAACTTTGGAAAGTGAACCTTTTCAACTCATCGCCCCTTTTTGAAGTGGAATCGTTCGCCAGTGCTAGAGAACAGACCGTAATGGTATTTTTCTTATTGATATTCAGTTGTTACCATTCGGTTGATATCTGCACCTAGTGAGTCACGTTAAGCAGCTAGTTGGTATTTGAAGTCAAAATTAATAACGTGTCACCAAATTTGGTTCTAACACAGTTGACATAACTTAAAAAAAGGAAGAGAATGAGGATACTTGATCCCTCAAGGAAGCTTGTTGCCTCTCTCCGATCTCGATACTGATAAAAGTCAGTACAAACTTGCTGTGCCGAACATACTTTAGTTACTTCAGTTTTGTCTCAAAAAACTTTTCCTGCTCTTTTAAACAAAACCTTACCCGAAAGACTGATTTTCTGAATAACATTGTTTGGTTATGATTTTTGTTTCCAAAGTATTCTTTGAAGAAGGAGTATTCGTATCTTTAGCAGTTTCTTGTCGCCTGTCGACATTTGTAATCAGTAACTATGACGATAATTGCTTCCTTTAACGGAAACATATCCATACTTATATTTTTGATGTAAAGTGGTTTAAATTTTGTTAATTAAGACTGTCTACTCAATAAAGAATGTATAGTCATGTAGTTTTTCTTTTCCAGCATGTCAAAAGTTTGATTCCAAAAATTGCACAGCTCTCGGAGGAATAATGGCAGAGAACGGCACGTGCATGCTCAGACACCAAGTTTCAAACCAAACATGGCAAACTTTAGAGGTTACTCTTAAAAGATCAAAAATGGCAAGCGATGAATATTTTCAGTAAGTTTTTATGCACTGAATAGAATTCATTCAGTATTATTAAAATTGTGTTTATAGTATTTGTAGTACGTACAAGCTTTTTATTTGTCCAGTAAGAATTACAGATATTATAATCAGAGAAAGTTTTAGGGGAGGGTAATCTAAAGAGGGTAGGCATTGGTATGCCGCCGCACGATGCACAAGCGCCGAAGTATGTCTTGTTTATTTGAACACTACCGAGTTTCGATCAGTCCTGTACTAGATAGCAACTCAACTTGACATTGAACGTCACTACGGGCAGAGCCAATAAAAGCTCACAAGCAGTAAGCGATATCCTTTAATTCGCCAAGTAGGCTGTGACGTTTTATCTAGCTCGTTTCTCATAGGCTAACGTCACGCAAACGTCACGCTGATGTCACGATGTTTTTGTCAAGAAAGGTTGCAGTGTAATATAGCGAAGCAGCGGTACGGCGCAACCAGGCTTTAAAAAATGATAAATTTATTTAATTTATTTTCTAACACCATTCACCTGTAAAGTACGGTAGTCATTGTTTTGATTATTATTTATTTAAGATAACAATTGTTGTGAAATAAAAAACGTGTTTTCGGGCAAGCGGGTAGAGTAAAGCGAGTATACCCGCTTTGCCTCGATGCATTTTTATACTAATATTTCTTTATTTTTTTTATAAACGGTAAATAAAACGAATCATTTTTAATTATTGCAATTAGCTAGTCAATTAATTAATTTAATCAATTATTTCCAGATATTTTATAGAAAAATGTGCTGACTTAAATTTTGAATTTGTTGTTGTTACTTAAGACACTCAGGTGCTCGAGCCCGAGTAGATAAATCTACCCGATTTAAGGCAGAATTATTGCTTCCGTTTTTTTAAACACCTTTGAGGTGGAAGTCCGTTCTAGCTCAACACACATCCCATACGACCCGTTTATAGGACAGGCAGCCACTCACAACACACCATAAGACCCGATTCATACAGAAAAAAGACAGAAGATAGGGAAAGTATATGTCAATACCTGGGCTGGGAATCGAACCCGAAACCACCCCATCACAGTCGGACTTCTCTGACCACTAGACAAGGTGGCCAGCAGATTTACAATTAAAATTGGACAAGAAAACTTTGAAATATTATTTTTTATTGTGGCAGTTAGCTAGTCAATTGAATTGATTATTGATTATTCATATCTGACTGACAAATCTACCTAATCGCAATTAGTTAAGCTTACCCGCTTAAGTCCCCTGGTAAGACAAAGAGGGTTTTTCAAATGTTTGTCATTTTTTATTAGGTTTGAAATAACGCAAGATTCACTTTTCTTTTGAAGTTCACGATTCCTTCTAGGAAATAAAACCAAAATGGTTACGATAAAAAGTCTAACACTACAATTTTCGATCGTTCTTCGTTAACCTACCTGATTTAGGCCACACTCCCCCTACTCATTTACAGCAAGTACTGTAAAAAGATATTGCATTATTAACTATGGCAGTTGTCTATTATATTCTGATAAATTTTTGTTTTATGTCACCTGTGTAAGGGTCTATATAAGTATTTTGCTAACCCTGAGTCGTTTAAAACTCTCCACTGTACGTACATGACAGAAATGAGTATACTGATGTAGTAATAGTAGAATTATTACATACAACAGCATATGTTTAAGTCCTAGCATTAAATATACAAATATTATCAGCTGGATACTTACGTATTATTTCGTCTATGATAAATCTTCACTAACTTGCGGAAACCCTCTTTTGAAAACTTTCGGTATAGCTTGACCACAGAGAGTTGGCGGATGAGCTGGAAGCGGAAACCGACAATTATATTCTGTTGGTAGTATCAGGCGATTAAAGTCCGTTTTCACGTTCTGAATTCAGTAAAGTTTTTAATATTTGCGGGATCTCGCTGATCTTACCTATTACAAAATGAAGCTGTCCGCTTCCACTTCATGTTCACCCTCTATCTATCCGTGGTCAAGCTATAAGGGTTTTCTTTTTTGGATTCGGAAAATTTGGAAAATTTCCTATTTGGTGATTCGGAAAATTTCCTATATTTATCCAAACAGTTAAACGTACTTTTGGGATTGAAATTCTTTTGGCTCGTTTGCAAATGCCGCTAAACATTCTCGAATCATTGTGAGAAACTTTCGATAGTAAGGGTTTTGACCGAGATTTTAAAAATCGCCAAAAATACAGAAATTTTGGAATATTTTAAATATTATTTTTCTAAAGGGAAGGCACGATGTGAAAATTCATTGCACATATAGCACACCCAGAATGAAAGAGGCACATCTGAAATGCTAATCCAATTTATAAGAAGTGTTCCTTAATTCTAGGTGTGAGATGTGTAAGTCAATTTTAAAAGCTATCTGAAGTGAAGAATTTTGGAGGATTTAATAAGTCACTGAACACTGAGTCCATTAAATTTTTTATGACGGGGTTTTAGAAACAAATTTTAATGCTGCCAAACTTGTCTAATCATGCTGAGAAGGTTTTTTGTTATTTCCAAAGTTACCACAGTTGCGCATGTCATTTTAAGCTAGTTATAACTTTTCGTTCAGCAAGTAGAACGATGGGATACTACGTAAGTATCATTAAATATTTTTAATACAGGGTGTTTATAAGGTCTTGCACGGATAAGGAAAAATTATTTTAAAGAATAACCTAAAAGATTTAAATGCATAATTCAGCTTTATTTACATCCATACTTCATCAAGTTTTCCCCCACTTCGTACAGGGCTCGGTGTAATAAATCGTAGAATATAAGACAGATAGAACTTCGAAACAAATTGAAAATTTTAATTAAACAATTATTGTAAACAAAGGAAAATGTATAAAATTTACTATACCGTACATGTCATTAAATGGTTTTGAATGTAACACCATACAGAAGGTCGCCATCACAATCAGCATTTTTCTCCAGACGTCAAATGAAAGCTTCCACCAACAGATTTAGCACGTTCAATGCGATCCTTTCTACAGCTGTATGAATCATTTTCTTGAATCCTTACCCCCAGCATGTCCTCATACCGTGGCTGAACTCAAGGGATGGATGCGTGCAGCTGTGGAGGCGAACCCATTAAACGTGCTAGTCGGATGGTGTAATCTTTCATTCGATGTCTGGAGAAAAGCGCTGATCGTGATGGCGACCATCTGTATGGTGTCAAATATTCAAAATCTAGTAATGGCATATATGGTACGGTAAATGATACACATTTTTCTTTGATATCAATGTTCGTTTCAATAAAATTTTTAATTTGTTTCGAAGTTCTGTCTCTTTTATATCGTACTATTCATCGCCTGACCCTGTACTATATTAGTGAAAGGCATGTAGTTGGCGTTGTATCAAAAACTAAAAATGACGTCTGTGGAAGACATAACTCCTAGGGGTGACAGGAGTGGGTTTTGAGAGTTTTCCCCCACAATCTTTTGTTTTGACACGTAATGTGAGTTTATATCCAGTATAGTCTGTTATGACCAATGTTTCTGACAAACCCTTGTCCTCCCCCGTCCCCCCTCCAAAAAAACATAAATTCTGCCTGCGCTGTAGTTCGTGGCACAAAGTTGAAAATCATCTGTTTTAAATCTTCTCAGAATTGCGAAAGTTGCACACGTAAAAGCGTATTAACACTGTGGAAAAAAATATTATTTTTGACATTATGCATCAAATTAAAAAAAAAAAAAAATGTGAAGATCTGAACTCTTTTTTTTTTCGTGTGTGTTAATGAATTTTCTTTATGACTGAAAGACTTATCGACATCCTGTATATTTAAACTATTAGAAGTACATTTTCATCAGTTTATTCTGTAACGAAATTTCTCATAAAGGTATGTATACATTACGCATCTTGTCTTGTAGAACTTTGTCGGCTTCTAAAAAGAGAATTTTACTGTAAGTAATTGAATGTCTCTTTTTTTACAAGCATATAAGTACTGTCTGTTTGCGTATTGTGCACCAGAGAGCCACGGACGCTTCCATCTGAAAAAGGGGAGATAGGTTTAGGATGCTCACTACCCGATGCCTTCAGCTTTTGTTCGCTTACTGCTTCCTCGTTGCTTCCCCCCCCCCCCTATTTCGAGAAAGTCCGAAGAGACTTGGCGCGTAGGCAGATGCGGCGGAGGTTGCACGAAAAAATTTTAGACAGTAAATAGTGTATACTCCACGATAGACAAAGAAGACACTGACTATAAATACGAAATAAAATACCGAAATCAGGATAATCATAAATTCTAGCATAGCAAATCTACATAAATTAGTATTTTAGAATTTATTTTGATAGCATACCAACTGCAATCAGTTTATTCACTATAAGAATTTTGTTTAACCGTACTCCATAAATACGGTGGGAGCCGTGCTACCTCCGCTGTTGTAGAGTAACTTAATCGATGAATCTGGTGTAAAATAACACATCACTTGTGGAAGGTTAACCATGGTAATGTAACTGTAGCATACCGTTTCACCAATTTCTGTGAAAGGTAACACCAGAATTTTCAGTCAAGAAAAATGAGCATTCATCAGGCTTACTTTCAGTAAGATTACTTTCAAATATTCGTTTATTTAATGTTTATCAGGTTTATGCTTTCCCACTACTAATCAACTGCATACAAATTCGCAGGTCATTTTAATTACACACGATAGGATAGAACCCCAAACCCTGAACTCACCGCGGAGAGAGAGCTCTCAAAGCAAGCCCGCTTTACCATTCGGCCGGTTAAGGCACATCTTGGGTACGTTCATAAGACTTTAAGATCTCTGCGCCGACGTTTGTCTTAACGCATGCTCTTTGAATAATACCCCAGTCATTTTCACGCTTGGCGGCTTAACTTTATACAGATTGCTTGAAACTTTCCTCCAACAATTAGCTTCCTTAAAATTGGAATATCTTACTCCAAAAGTTGTATAACGTTAGAGTAATGAACAATGGTAACCTTGCACATTTTTTATACAGTACAGTTTTTTACAGAGTAGAGAGCATTTTTTATTACTAAAAATGTAAGATAAATTATTGCTGATTTATTACTGTAGCTCTACTGGATTTTTGTTTGGTGAGGCATCATTAAGGTAGATTCATGTTTCTCTTTTAGCAATTTTGTGTTGGATATCACGGAAGGCCTTCATGATTTAGGAGGAATCAGGTGGGAACTGGCCCTCTGTCTCTTTAGTTGTTGGTTCTTCGTCTTTGTTTGCTTGTTAAGAGGCGTCAAGAGCATAGGAAAGGTGAGAAATAGGCTATATATTTCCTTTCTAACACGAGGCAAAGTGTAAGACAGGGTAAGAAATTTTGAATATCTGCGACAATGAACCGTCACAAGAAAAAGTGGTGTAAGTCAATGCAACAAGATTTGATGTAGTCATTGAATTACCCTTTATGTCCTGACGGTAATCAAAAGTAATGCTTATATTAATTTAGTATTATAAATCCAATATGGCTAGAATCCTGCTGGTACTTGAAAGTACCTTCCTTGTACTTTGCTGAGAGGAAGACTGTTGGTGTCAGCGATCGGAAACAGTTTTCTTAGCGGCAAGTACCGGTTCAAGCGCCTAAGCAGTAGTGATTGTCAAAATTTTTATACTCTGTATAATTATTTTATTCATTTTTAACTAAGAAAAGGGTTAAGTAACCACGTTTACACAAAACACTACTGCTGTTCCGTTTTACAATAATTGTTAATGGTCAAATAGTTACTTAGACTTATGCAGCCTTCGTATGAAGTAAAAGAAGATTTAATCTAACTTCTAGTGATACAAATGCAAATTTTAAAATAATTGGATTTCACAAATTTTACTCTCAACAGCTCAAAGCCAGTTCTCATAAAAAATAGAATAAAAAACCAACTATACAAATGAAATCCAAATTGAAGAAAAATACGGTGTTGCATTGAGATTGTTAACTAAACCAGACCAGTTCCTCGGGATGTGGAAAGATTCCCAAAAACCACGATCCGACGAATTGAAGCCTTTTTACTCGTAGTTATAGATCCGCAGGGGAGAAAAATGTAAGATCACTAAACTTTAAAAAACTAATTTTATTTACGTCGTCATCGTCCAACGATGATACACAATTCTTACTAAACAAGCGGAACTCTTAGAATGTCTCCTTTGTGTTACAGTTTTTATTCATCAAAAGTGTAATTTCAAAAACTACCACAAAAGAGGGAATCTAGTTTATCTATCCTTACTTCATGTTCCCTTTTACTCCGACTGACCCTTTTTACTCAAAAGACTCTTTAATCTGAGGTTCCTTTTCTACAATACCTAACGTGGTAAGGACTTAGAATTGCTTTATTAGCCTACTTTCCCGTTAAAATAAAAAGAAAGATGAAAAGAAAATATCATTATAAGTGTCTTAATGTATCTTAAAAATTTCGCCAAGTGTTAAAAAAAAAGTCAAAAAGGAATAAAAAATTAAATAAATATTGAAAAATTAAAAATGGGAAAATAGGGCGTCGAGATGAGGAAAATGTGTGTCTGTCGATCTGTCCGTATGTCGGTCTGTTGGTCTGTCTCTGCCCCTCCTCATCCCTAATAACTTTTGAGTGAACAGTCCGATTCAAACAAGCGTTTTTTGTTCGAAAGATTTTTACGAGTGTATCTCATTTCAGTATTTGACTTTTTTGTTGTACAATTTTTCGTTTAATCTTAAACAGTTCAAAAAATCTGTCCCCTAATAACTTTGTTTTGAACAGCTCGATTCGAGTAAACATCTCGGCGAGGACACCTCATTCCCGTACTTGATGAGCGAAAAAAATTGTCTAAATCTTTAAGAAAAGGTAACTGGAGTTACGGGATAGGTCTGATTTCGAGCTAACTCTTTAACAGATGATAATTTAATGTAAAATAAAGCTCGTTAAAAAGGTATGTTTAATCTTGGATTCGGTGTCGTTAAGAAAAAAGTTAAAATGAACTGTGGAAAATGAATAATGAGGCTTTCGACATTTTTATTTGTTACATTAAGAGTACAATAGTCGTACCGTTCATGTTTATGTGTCTTTTTGTATTATTATTTAGTAATTCAATCTTTATAAATAAAATGTTTTGACAAAATTAGAAGTTTGATTGAATCACTGACTTGTTGTTATTAACTGATTATTTTCAGGTAGTCTATTTTACAGCTCTGTTCCCTTACATAGTTCTAACGATTCTTCTTATACGTGGTGTGACCCTGGATGGTGCTTATAATGGCGTTATGTTTTATTTGACTCCAGAGTGGCACCGGCTAATGGAAGCTAGAGTAAGTTTCAATCTATTTTAATCATGCATTTGGATACAGAGTACTTTAGTGTGCAAATTATTTTGATGGTGTTACGCAAAAAGTGGGTCAAACCACCAAGCAAGTCTGAAATAAATACATAGCAGCACAAAAATTGCCTTAGATCATTTTTTTTTTTTTTTTTTTTTTTTTGCATATTCCGTAGAATATCAGTTTATCTACCAACCTATGTGAATAACTCATTTTTAAATTTTTGTCTGTTAACTCATTTTGGCGTAATACCGGATGATGCTTATGATGGCGTTGTGTTTTATTTAACTCCAGAGTGGCACTGGTTAAAAGAAGCTAGAATAAGTTTAAATCTTAGTCATGCATTTATATGCAAGTGGGTGCAAACTAATTGGGTGGTGTTATGTAAAATTGCATCAAACCACCAAACAGCAGTCTTAAATAAATTGAGTTCAAAGTTGCCCAACAATGCCCAGTCTCTTTGAAAATGCTTACAAAGTCTACAATTATTACAAGTTTTCTTCAATTTTATGAAAGATGTTGCATCAAAAAAAGAAATTATTATGTTTCTAATCATAGTTTTTCTAAATAAATAAATAAATAAAGTCTCCAAAAAAGTGTTCGGCTCGTAATTCAATTGGTAAAGCATAAAAGGAGGCAGATCTTAAACTATAAATTTGCTCGAATCCATTCTCTTACTTTTTACACTGCTTGTTGGTAATTTACAGGTCGCGTCGCGCATACACAGTGTGAACTTAAAATATTTCTTATACTTGTTATATACGTATATAGGCATCACACACTATAAAATAAACTTTATTTTTATCTTAAGAAAACAATTTTTCGAAAACTATCACAGATTTTTAAATATATATTATGGTGGTCCTTATTTTTCAACTTTGTTTTTCCTTAAGTCTCACCCCCTCATTTTTTTACATCTGGTCTGATACTAACGCACACGCACAAAAAAAAAAAAAAAACCCTTATTCCCACAATTTTAAATGGTGTCTCAGAGGCGGCTAAAATGCGTCTTTCTTCAAATTTAAATAAGTACGTAATAAAGTAAAATTATATATTCCCCTCTCCACCTCCATAATAAACTAAACGTATCAAATGTGCATCAAAATATAGTTTAAAATTTATTCATATTGTATGTAGCGAACGAGTGATCTCGTTGCAAGGTAATCCTAGTGGAACTGCTTACAGTTCTAAGGGGCGGTAAGCAACAACTTGCAGGGGCGAAAGCCCTCTCATATGCTGTAATAACGTATGTAATATAGATTATTATTTTTGTATTTATTTATTTGTTTTTCCCCCAAGGTTTGGGGAGATGCAGCAATGCAAATTTTCTTCTCTCTTTCACCATGCTGGGGAGGATTGATTACTTTGGCCAGTTACAATCGGTTCCACAATAACTGTTTCAGGTACTAATAATTCTTTTTTTAGATATAATTGAAGAAAGAAATTGTTTTTAAAATAATTGTTACTTACAATAAATTTATTCCTCAAAATAAAAACTGAGCTGTTGACGAATATTAATAAAAGTATAATTATTGTACTTGCATATCTCATGGATGTCTTAATATTTAATCTAGTGACGCATTGATTATTTCCTTTGCCAACTGCGGGACAAGCTTCTTCGCCGGATTTGTAATCTTCAGTATCGTCGGGTTCATGGCACACGAACTAGGTGTACCAGTAAATGAAGTCGCTGCACAAGGTATATTTTAAGTGAAACTTATTTAATTTCAAATAACGTGGTTGCTTATTCACAAACTGTATTGTAATTAGAGATGGGACGAAGCTTCGGCCTGGCCGAATCATGACGTGTGATTCGGCTGCTTCACCTGTGACATTTTTGTGTGATTATTTATTTTGCTATTATAATTACATAAAATATTATCCTTTAAGCAATACACCAGTATACCATATAATGAAATATAGAAGAAAACTATATTTAATTAAAATGATTGTGTATCGAACAATTTGAACCAACAGTGTATTCTATTTATTTATAATTTACAACTTTATTTAGAACTATTAGCTTACTCTAACGGAGAAAGTATGCTAAAACGGAAGTTGCATATTATTCAAATACTTTTTTTTTTTTTTGTATATTCGTTGATGGTTTTCATTATTTCCAAAACAAACCTACTTTCATGTCACTTATCCATTTTAAAAGTATGTAGATACAACATTTTATTTGCTGTACGGCACCCATTCAAAACTTTATTTTATGCGCGATTTTAAATTAAAGAAAGTTGTTTGGTCAAAATTTTGAAATGATGTTTCGATATTCAGGTGCTGGTCTCGCATTTGTTGCCTATCCCGAAGCGGTAGCTAGACTTCCGATTTCACCCCTCTGGTCGGTTCTCTTCTTCTCTATGCTGATGACTTTAGGTCTAGGAACACAGGTATGAAATTTATATCATTTATTTATTTATTTATTTATTTAAACCACACCAGTCACCACCGTACAAATTTATAGCATATCAATATGAAAATTTCAATATCATATCAATATGAATTTATATCATATCAATATGAAATTTGTATCATATCAATATGAATCGCTTAATATCAGAACCAGCTCAATCTGTTGTAAAAAAATTTACTAGAGAGGGGAAAAAACATTCCACGATCTGCCAACTCCACTTTTCCATTTTTTTTCTTTATTGAAAAATTTGAGAAAATCACCATTTCTTTGTGTTTTCCTAAACGCTTTTGATCTATTTCCCTTTTACTGTTTTAATTCATTTTAATATATATATATATATATATATATATATATATATATATATATATATATATATATATATATATATATATATATATATATATATATATTATATATATATATATATATATATATATATATATATATATATATATATATATATATATATATATATATATAACTGTACTAGTAGATTAATAAAAATCATTGAATAATGGATTTTTTTTTCTCAGTTTACAATCATTGAGACAGTTGTGACAACCATTGTGGACACGTGGCCAAATAAGCTCCGTCGGTACAAAGCTTGGGTACTTTTTTGTTCCTGCCTCGTCATGTTTTCTCTGGGTCTCTTCATTTGCACTAACGTAAGTTACAAAAAGTTGATGTAAAATATTATATAAATGTTAATTTTGCAGTTATAGAAAATTATTTATCTATTAAGCTTATGTACTTTTAAATGTATGCAGCCGATTTAGTTCATTGCAAAAGTATGTTATGCATTTCTATTTGCCCTATTTCTCTCGTTAAATAACAAGATTAGCAATCCAAACTAAGTTTTATTTTGCTTCATATCCAAATCAATTCGAATTTTGTTACCATCTGATTTGAACCTGAAATATTTGCTATCTTCCTTCCTACTCACTATCATTCTTCAAGATAATAATTAAAGATTTTTATATTTAGGGTGGCATGTATTTACTGCAACTGATGGATAACTATGCAGCAAGTTTTTCTGCTTTGATTATTGGCCTTATTGAAGTCATAGTTATAGGTTGGATTTATGGTAAGACACTGATTCGAATTATTTTTTATTATCTAACTTGGAATGTGTTCATTCAAAAAACATTTTTGAAAATATAAAGAAATAAATAAGTAAGTAACATAAAACAGCTATCAACATAAAGAAAACGTGTGTAAAATTAATCAGGTCGCTTGGAACTTCAAACAATTCTTTTTAAGAAACCTCATACTAATCCAGCTACAAAACTCTTGAAAGTACTTTTTTCCAACGAATGTACCACCTACATTTCCAATATCCTCTACACTAAGATCATTTCAAGTAAAATCAACACTGCACTCAAAACTAACCAGTTCACATTTTCATGAAACTTTCAGAAAACTTAATCTTTTGCCAGCTTATAATTTTGAACTACTTTTTTTTAAATATCATTCATAATTGATTAATTAATTTGTAAATTTATTAAGTTTTACTTACCGGCAATGAGTTAAACGGTTACAACTCAAGTTCTACGGAAGCTACAAACTGTTATAATAGCTCATTTTCAAGATAATTATGTGCACATTCATTTGATTTGTAACTTGAAGAATATTCGAAAAAAATTAATCTTTTTAACAAAATTTCAAACTTTAAAAATGCAAACATTTTCGAGACAGTCTTTGGATGATTTTAATTAAACAAAACGATTTTAAATACATTTTCATGAATGCACCCGAATATATTGGGACCATGAAGAGAATTTCAGTTAGGTGCAGCAAATAATGTTTTTAATTAAGTCACAATGAAATTTATGCCGAACTATTTAAGTAACTGCAGCAATAATTTTTAAAATTTGTGGAAATATTTTTTTTCCGGAAAAAATAATCAAGTTACCTATCGTGCTAAAGTGCGTGTTATTCCTATTAAAATGAACCATTGCACAGCTTTGTATATCCCATAAAATTTGAGTTCAAATATTTTCTACAAAATTTTACTGAAAACTGCTTAAATTTTCCCATATAGTTTTCTGTAAATGCATGTTTTCTGCATTCATGGACCCACTCTGAAAAAAATTGGGCACATTTATTAAAATACAATAAAACTTTTTTTTTACTTTCAAAAAATTTAAAGGACACTATATCTTCTTTTTTCTTAACTTTTAAATTTAAAATTAAGTGAAAATGATAGTTACTCCAAAATGTGTATGTACAAGTTACGTATAAAGGTAAAGTGCATATAACTGTCTTTCGAAGGACTATTGTACAATTTTGTAGCTCACATAGAACCTTGAGTTATAACATTTTTTACCGTTCCTGGTAAGTAAAAAATATTGCTATTTAACGAATTTTGAAAATTAATTACTCCTCAAATATGAATGATAGATTGTTTTCTAAAATTATGTTAAAATTTAAGATCTCAACCAGCAAAAATTCTGAAAGTTTCATTGAGAATATTTTTTTTATCTTTTTTGGTTGATTTTATATGAAATGATCAATTCAAAAGAGTTTTGAACGTATATCTCTTTTTTAGGCAAGATCATAAAAAAAATTTTGTATTCTAGTTGACTATACGTAATGGCAACTATTAACACTGATAATTAATGTGTACTTTGATTAATAAATTCTTTTCCTATTTTTAGGAATTGATAGATTTTTGAATGATGTAAAGTTGATGTTAGGACGTTATCCACCTCCCTATACTTACTGGAAATGTATCTACAAATTTATTGTGCCTTTATTAATTAGTGTAAGTATGATTAAGATGTGACATTTATTTTTATCACTTAGATCAAGTAAGCTGTTGTGGATTAATAAACTAGCGATATTTCAACCCCACAGTAGGAAAGATGCTGAGATTATAAGAGCATTTGAAAGCATTCAACTGAAGAAAAGTAGGATAACAACTCTCAGTGGGCAATCCTGCTTATTTAGTTATGTCAAAACAAAACAGCATTGAAAATATGCGATAGGTAGCCACATACGACATCAGTTCAAAGAAAGAGTTTCATCAGACGCAACTGTGTGATGATTATGACGATTATCTAGATAATTTGCTTTTAATCAGACAGGATATGGAGATGTAATTCTGGATCAGTACAATGCCGCTTACTCAGTTAGGTCTAAACAAACCAGCATTGAAAACATGCGGTCAGTACTGTCTGATTTTCTTAGGTAAAACCTTCCGGGCTTTCCGCGTAATTACACATGCGTCAGGTCTTCTCTGATCTTACCAAAATAGGTAAGATAACAATAAGGGGAATAATAATAAGAAGCATTTTGAGCCGTATCAAACAACGTAGAACGATGCTAATTTCAAATTACATAGTTTAGTAGACTATGTCAAAAGGATAGCAAATGTAAGTTTTAAATGGAAAACTTCGGAAAGTTATCGCCCACAACCCATCTACCATTTTTTAAGTGGAACTGTTCGCGAGTGCTTGGCGCGGCTTTCACTGCCCTCATAGTAGTAGACAGTAGCCCCTTATGACATCAACTCAAATGATGCACTTTCATACTTTATCTATATATGAGTCATGTTCTTCGTAAGTGGCGTAAGTTCATTTCTGACAGATTAACCAATGAACGCAATCTGATATATATCTACTCTTCCGATGTTCTTCTCAAGCAATGCTTCATTTTTTAAAATGTTTTTAATATATTCATTGCTAAGTGTTTATTAGTACGAGTACCAATCAGTGTCTTAAAATTATAAAGAGGTTTAACGTATTAATGCCTGACATTTTTTTTTTCAAACATATTTTGTATACTAGTTACAAATAGTGTTTAATGGACAGAAAAAAAAAATTAAAAAATATCATGCAAAAAATAATTTTTTTATTAAAAAAAGAAAAATCCCACTCCCCCTCCTAAAAATGGACGCTAGGTACCAGACGGTACATACTTTTTTATCAAAATTTTTTTCTGCTTACGATATAATATTTAAAAAGACATTTTATAAGAAGAAATAAAAGCAGCAATTAACATAAACTGGGATTTTGTTAATAATTTTAAAAACTTAGCTTTTGTTCTTGAGATTGAACGATATAATCCTTGATAAAGATCATAATAAAAGGGCTACATAACTTTACAACGGTTACTTTACAACGGTTATGTCTTGCAATATGTTAATAATGAATTAAAACAACACCAAAGTAATAATAGAACACAATTATTTGGTTGAAATGTTCATTTTTGAAAAATTCAGACACTTTTTCGACCATCCCTAAAAAGGGACGCTAGTCATTAATATGTTACATATCTCAGCATTGAAGGAAAATGAGCAAAATAAACCCAAAAATTGATGTTCTCTGTTTTAATTCACCTTTCATCACAACTAGTAAGTTTTAGTTTTCGCTAATGAAAATATGCTTCTTTTTTAGCTCATACTAATTTTCTCCTGGATTGAAATGCGTCCTACAGAATATGGCGAATATATCTTTCCTGATTGGGCAACTGGTCTTGGCTGGGCAATTTCTCTACTTTCTGTCAGCGCAATACCAATTGTTGGAGTTATAAAAGTCTATAATGCAAGCGGACCACTATTAACTGTGAGTAAATTCTGACTAATATTCCATTATTTTCTCTCTAGTGCAGAATAGGGTGTATCAAAAAATCTTCTTTCTTGGAAATTCAAAACTTTAAATGGATTGAAAAAGGCCCCTACAGACAGCAAGACACACCATAAAAACTTTTATTCAAATAAAATAATATTCAGGTTAGTATCGAATCGCATCCCAAATCTTCAGTAAACAAACTTAACATATGTAATTAAGATTGGAGGGGAAATTAAGTGAGTTTATTATTGGGTGTTGAGTTTTGATGAACCCTTTTCGTAATAATATGCTGCTAGATAATAAAATGTAAACGCATTTTGAAGAATTATTTCGTACTTTTTTCTTTTCAAATTTTGTTACTTCTTTTTCTTCCCAAGTATTACAGCCAGTTACTGGCCAAGGTTGTCTCTGTCAGCCTACACCATCTTGATTCTATGTCACGTCGGTTGACTCCCAATTTCTTCAACAACTTTTCTACTCTATCCATCCACCTTGCTCTCGGTCTTCCATTTTTCATTTTTTCCTCTGGAGTTTAAAAAGTTATTATCTCAAAGGGAAATTTTTTACAGTATATTCAAAAGAGAAATCCAACTCCTTTTCCTTCATAAAAGAAAGTCAAACTTACATCAAAAATAGTTTATTGGGAAATGAGTTTTTAAACCAGTTTTTATAATTATAATAATAAATAATAATAATTTTATGGTGAAAAAATGTAACTGAAAAAAAAAAATCCTTTTTCGCAGTATACAATTACAAGAACTGAAAATGAAAACTCAACACAAAAATCTAAAACATAAGTATACATTAATGCTATATTGTAAGCACACTTAATTTTATTTTCAATCTTAATTACATTTGTGAATGTAAGCTCCTTTGCTGACGATTTGCGGTGCAATATTCGTATGCAACGTATGACGCTTAAGATATTTTTTTTTTTTACAACCTGAACATGTTTTCGGATTCGGAGCTTTTTCGAGTGAGACCGATTCTTTGGTTTTACAACTGTAAATAAATGAAAACATTGTGAACATTGAAAAAATATATATATCGTTTTTCATGACTTTTTAATGTATTTTATAGGGAAATACCCCCTTCCCTGTAAATCTGTCTATTTGTTACAAATGTGTTTATCTTTTAGATCTTTGTACCTTTATAGACCTTCAGCAGAATGTCAATAGTTAATTAAATTCCCCCTTCTCCTTCAGATAAAAATAATGAGTAGGAAAGTGTCGAAAAACTGGAAAAAAATAGGGAAAGTTTTTTTTTAAAGGGGTGGGTAATGAGGGATTGGGCGGAAAAGGTGGTCATGTGTGGTTTCAAGAGTCCACATACATAATAATCATAAATATCAGTAGGACAACTATTAAAAGCATTTTTTATGTCTCTCAGTGTAAATAAATCGTTCATAATGAAAAATTTAAATTTAACTTTTAAAAAGTCGTATTTGTAGTTATGTGTGAGAAACCTAAATATTGCACAAGAGCAAAGCTTAACAATTATATACAGCTTCATTGTTTACATCAATTTTTTTTATAATTTTCTTTAATTAAAAGAAATATGTAGAGAAAAAAAATATTTTCCTGTCGAAAATTATACTTTAAGTCTTGTGAAGCTGACCAGAACATTTTTGGGTTTTAATGAAAAATTTTGTAGCATAATAAATGTTTTTGTTTTGTTGTGGGTCTGTCAGGGCTTTCTTGCATCGACCTAAAATGTTTGACTTCTCAAAAGGTGTTTTTTTTATCTACCATAACTCAAAAGTTATTTACCACTTTTCTCTTTTATAGAGGTTATCAACTTTGACGAAACCAACGGCCGATTGGGGACCAAAACTTCAACATCACCGAGCAGAAGCCCATGCTCCCAAGCATACAGATTCGCAGGTGCCTCTCACTATACCAAACTATGACCCAGACGGCTACGGTGAAGACAACGATTCTGACAGTAAAAATAGTGATTGTGGTTTTTACGGCTCCGAAGGTCTACAAATGTCTGTACCTCATCACGAGACAGTAATTTAAGAGCTCGAAACATATCCCGGGCATAGTTCCGTATTACTAGTCTATTTTTTACCAGGAGTATTTCGTCTCTGAGAAATGCGTTACGGACTTCTGATTTAAGATTCAAAGAGATATAGCGTAATCAAACGAAATTTTGAGTGTTTGGATAAAGAAGAGCATTTTTCAGGTGAACCCAAGTTCTTGAAGGAGGAAGAGTAATAAAATGCTAATTCAAGTAAACACTGTGACAATTAAGACTTCTGAACTTTAATTTGAAAGTGTAGAGGCAGTTAGTTTAAAGTAAAGACGACTAACTCATCATATTCGTGTTCTTTTTAAACATGCTTAGCTATGTTGGTCACTTCAACAAGAAAAACGAAAATATTAAAGAAATTTTGTACAGTCTACATTCCAGGTTTTTCGTGAAAGTTTTTGTTATGCAGGGTGTGACCCTCTTTATGTCTCAAATGGAGTCCTTCAGCCAAAAGCACCACAGAATATTGACTACCAACTTTCTCTATATCAATGTAGTTTATTTTCCATAATCTCCAGACGAGTTATTACTGATTATGAAATGTTTTATCCCAAAAACAAGCACAAAAGCCTAAAATGGACTGAAGAATTTACGCTGAATTATCCCTTTTTTCGTTACCATTGAAGAAAGTTGAGAAATATCATGCAGAAGTATTAGGTCACTCTGTTACAGGTTGCACAAAAAATGACAGATCAATGTTGAAACTATATAAAAGAAAAATGGAACCCAATAGAAACGAATCGGTTGGGAATTTTTGCTTTTAAAGTCAATGAATTTTATCACTCCAATTCACATATTTAAGGACCGTTTACGCAACACTTGACGTTGAGGCACACAGGAACTGAAGAGATACAGAAAATAGTAAAGCTAGACCAAGCAGAGATGGCGGATGGACTGGTAGCGGAAGCGGATCATTTCATTTTGAAATTGGTTGGATCTGCGAGAAAACGTGAGCAGTGAAGTCGAGCGTTATCGCTAATCCAACCTGTATTTCAAAATGAAGTGGTCCTTTTCCGCGTCCACTCAATCCGTCATCTCTCCGTGCTCTAGCTTTATCTATAAAATTTTCATTCAGTATTTTGCTATGCCATTTGTAAATACTTGAGAAAACTTTCGTAGCGACATACCAAACGAAGGTGTCGTGGATTCGATGGCTTGGGGTCGGGGTATTGCATACCTGCCTCCTAGTGCCTAAAATAATAAATGCCAATTGGTGGATCAAAATTTCCAGGTTTCTTGAGCGAAAGGTCGCAAACTAAGCATTTCCATTGCATTCCATTTTCCTTTTACTGATTTTAAAAATACATGAGTCATTTTTAATAGAATGCCTGTAGGTACAGGAAATGCTTCAATAGTAACCAAGCAATATTTCGCATTCCGTAATCCATAAAGATAGCGGTATAAGAGGCAGATGACGGCCAGAGGGGTACATTGGTGAGAGAATGGATTGATCGCTATTCGAAACTTTGAACCCTAATTTCCAATTTTCATATTATTGTCAATAAAATTACATTAACACATGGTTAATTATGTTAATAAGACATGAATTTTAAAAAAATAAATTAGGGGTAGTCTGCGGTAAAAACTTTAATTTTGGAGTGCTTTTAATTCAAATTTTTCAGTTATTAGCAGCCATTTAATTCAAGACTTTTATTCCTTATGAAAATTAGAGGTAAAAAGCACTACCTGAAGGAGAAAAGTATCGACACATGAAAAATGCTGCAACATTGTCTATGTGTGTATATTTATTCAAAATATGAAAATAAATTTATTAAAACTTTTATATCAACTGTGAGATTTATTATAACGATTAATAAAATAATCATCATAGTTTCTTGGTGAAGTTATACTTAAAAATATATATTTAAAATTTTTTTCTGCCGATTAATTGGCAAAACTTTACCAATTATTAATGATCGCCAGAGTGGCGGATTAATCGGTGCATCCCTAGTAGAAAGCACAAATTTCTTACTTCTCTTTAATAAGATATACCATAAATTTTTCTTAAATTGAAGTACATATATTTACTTATTGTACAAGTGAAAAGTTTTATGTTACATGATTTGATTTTTGGTTGTATATAAGTTAAGTATTGCAAGTGTGTTCACTTCCTACTGTGCGTTGGGAAGTACATTCATACATATCACAAACACTTTCATTGTACATAATCATCCGTATATTTTACAAGTACGAAGTAAGTGAAATTGGTCCTTTAGACAAGATTTTTCCCAATCTTTCAATTTAAAAGAAAATATTTATTACACGATACATATGTCCATTTAACAGACTACGCTCTTTTTATAGCAATAGCTCATAAGCGGAAGTAAAACCAAAGTTAAGCTTAATAGTTATGTTGTTGAAAAACTAATATGTAATCACATTCTTGATAAACTATAAAAATGAGCTCGTAAACGTTTTATTCTTATTATATTTTATGGATGTTTTTAGTATTCCGAAGAAATCTGTATCATATGACTTAATTTTGGTTCTGTGTAAATTTGATGGTATTTAACGTGGTGTTGCAGATTACCTATATGCATTGTGAATGTTTTGCAAATATTTTGTAAAATGTATTGTACATAGCTGTGTAGAAATGGTTTTATAAAATTATTATTAAATAAAAGTATTTCCATAATAGATGAATGCTGATTAATTTCAATGTTTTTTTTTTTTTTTTGAAAAACGCTGCGCAAATACACAGTCCAGTCACATTAATGTGACCACCTGTAAAAAGTCTGAAAAACTACCTTTCGCAGAGCGGACTGCTACGAGGCGTGTAGGAAGAGATTTATTTAGGGCCTTGAAGGTGTTCATTGGTAGTTTGAGCCATGCTGACTCCAATGCTGTGGCCAGCTGGGCCAGATTACGCGGATGAGGATCCATGGAGCGGAATAACCCGATCGAGATGGTCCTACATATTCTCGATTCTGTCTGAATCAAGAAAGTTTGCTGGCCAGGGAAGAAGGGTAAACTCACTGTGGTGCTCTTCGAACCACGAACGTACACTGGCAGCTGTATGGAAATTCGAATTATCCTGCTGGTAGATGCCATCATCCTGAGGAAAAACAATGAACATATAGGGGTGGACATGTTCCGCAAAGACAGATGCGTATTTGTATTAATTGATTGTGCCTTCCACAATGATGAGTGAGCCCAGAGAATGCCAGGAAAACATTCCCCATCCTATAATGCTCCTGTCTCCAGCTTGGACCGTTCCAGCAATGGTTGAGGGTGTTTGGTTTCAGAGGTTTCATGCCTTATACGCCAACGTCCATGTGCCCGATGGAGCATAAAACGTGATTAATCAGTAAATACTACCTGCTGTCACTCAATAAACGTCCAGCTGTGGTACTGCCGTGCAAATTCCAGGGTTCTTCGTCGATGGACAGTAGTCAGCATAGCTGCATGAACCAGTCTTGTGCTTCAGGAGCCCAGACGCAGCAACGTCCGCTAAATAGTAGTTTGGGAAATGATGTTGGTAACTCCTTGGTTCCTCTGGGGGTCAGTTGCTCAACGGTAGCCCGTCTATCGACCCGAATGCATCTCCACAGCCTTCGTTCGCCTCTGTCATCTATCGCTCCTGGTGCACCACATTTTTCACGTCGCTGATTTTTGACAGTCCCATTTTGCCATGCACGGTACACTTTTACTACGATGGCAAGCGAACAGTTCAAAAACTCAGCCATTTTGGAAATGCTTCCAACCTTGGCCCGAAAGCCAATGATTATGTCCTTTTGGGGGTCAGATAAATCGCCCCGTTTTTACATTACGAAAATGATAGAAATGGTTTCCAAGGTTAAACATACCCTTTATACACCCTCAACTGCATTGTGCTACCAAATGCCTTTGGTGATTGGTAATTTGACGTCGACGTCGAAAGTACGTGGTGGTTACATTAATGTGATTGGACTGTGTATATATATATATATATATATATACACGCACACACACTCTGGTGAGCAAAAATTAAGGACGAAGTTGACAAATCAGCATATGGTTGAGGAGTCAAGGAGGGGGAAGATAAAATTAGCACTGCACTGTAAAAAATGGATGTTGTTTCTATAGTATTATACAGATAATTTATAGTAACAAACTCTCAAAATTGCTAATTTTACGGTAATAAACTAAAATTGCTGCTTTACAGTAATGAACTGCAAAATTGCTAATTTTACAGTTGATTAAAATATATTTTACAGTTTTGAACTGGAACCTCTGCTGCCAGTATTATACTGTTGTTTTTACAGTATAATACAGCTAATTTTGTGGTAATAAACTGTAAAATTGATGATTTACAGTAACAAACTGTAAAATCGTTTGTTTTACAGTTTATTACTGTGCATTTTAGTTTTAAACTGGTACCTCTGCTGCCAGTATTATACTGTAAAAACAACGGCTTGTTTTTTGCAGTATCTAAGCTCAGCATCTTCGAGGGAGCGTTCTTTGATTACATTTCGTACATCAGTTCAACGACGAGTCGTTGGTTAGAACATACCTAAACGATTTTACCAAGGTCGAGTCAATGGAAAGATAGAGGACGGTCGAAATATGACACGTGTGATTATGGAGTTCAGCATTGTTTATACACTAGGTGGCCAAAAGTATCCGGACACTTTCAAAAATTCACATTTTTACATATAGCTCGAGAAATAGGAGATCAATTGTTCTTTAACTTTAGTCATACAAAATATAGGCTTCACCGAACATTTCCAAGTTGAAATTAAATTACCCTTGCATTTGGGGGACGACAAGAAGGGGGTTGAAAGAAAAACCACTTTTTGACCATAACTCTTCGAAAATAGCTCGGAATAAGCTATCAATTTCAGTAATTAATTAGCATACTATGTATAATTACTGTACAAATTTTTATGATCGTACCACTCTTACTTCTGAAGATATGAAACATTTTTTTAAAAACGGCAGTTTTATTTGAAGGGTTTTTGCTTATAACACGCAGAGTTTTTGATCAAACCTTATCACAACTTCAGGAAAGATGACAAAATACAAGAGAAAGAACATACTAAAACGGTAAATAAAAATATTAAAAATTCGATGAGATATGAACGTTAAAAGGAAATAATTTTTCACGGCGCATGCGCGAACCACAGAAATTTATAACTACAAAAATATTGTAGCCTGATATATACTGCATCTTATAAAAAAAGTTCCAGTTGAATATCATGAAAAATGAAAAAGATATCAGCGATCTAGTGAGCTGTATTTCATTCATTCGCAGGCAAAACATAAATAGTGTGGGTCTGTCCACAAAGAGCTATTTTTAAATTAAAGGTTATTGCGTCGTCGTTCAAAACCAACGTTTCAGAGGGTGTCCGGATACTTTTGGCCACCTACGTATAAGGTCTTTTTGGCCGAATAAACGAAATGTGACTACAGTGCCGAATATAAATTTTCAAACTGTATACAATTTAACATTGAAAAAAAAAGATCGATTGTCACCACACTATTTGTGGACAACCCCTTGCGATTTATGTTTTGCCTGCGAATGAATGAAATACAGCTCACTAGATCGCTGATATCTTTTTCATTTTTCATGATATTCAACTGGAACTTTTTTTATAAGATGCAGTATATATCAGGCTACAATATTTTTGTAGTTATAAATTTCTGTCGTTCGCGCATGCGCCGTGAAAAATTATTTCCTTTTAACGTTCATATCTCATCGAATTTTTAATATTTTTATTTACCGTTTTAGTATGTTCTTTCTCTTGTATTTTGTCATCTTTCCTGAAGTTGTGCAAAGGTTTGATCAAAAACTCTGCGTGTTATGAGCAAAAACCCTTCAAATAAAATTGCCGTTTTTTCAAAAATGTTTCATATCTTCAGAAGTAAGAGTGGTACGTTCATAAAAATTTGTACAGTAATTATACATAGTATGCTGATTAATTACTGAAATTGATAGCTTATTCCGAGCTATTTTCGAAGAGTTACGGTCAAAAAGCGGTTTTTCTTTCAACCCCCTTCTTGTCGTCCCCCAAATGCAAGGGTAATTTAATTTCAACTTGGAAATGTTCGGTGAAGCCTATATTTTGTATGACTAAAGTTAAAGAACAATTGATCACTTATTTCTCCAGCTATATGTAAAAATGTGAATTTTTGAAAGTGTCCGGATACTTTTGGCCACCTAGTGTAGCAGGGCTGCGGAGTCGGAGAAAAAATGGTCTACTCCGACTCCGGGGTTTTTAAACTTCCGACTCCGACTTCTGCTTTTTTTTTTTTTTTCCCAAATGTGAAGAGGGTGCCGCTCTTGTCATTTGACTCGGTACAAAACTAATATTTTTCTTGTTAAATTCTCCAGACTTTATTTTAACACATTGCATTTTTAAATTTAATTATTTATCTATTGTTAAATAGTTAGAGAGGCGCAGGTTTTTCCTGGATATCCAAGCCGAATATTAATCCCATCCCAACCCTGAAATCAGCATCGAAAAAGATATTACATACATAACTTCGAGAACTTGAAGGATAAAGGACGAATAAAGAAAAAACAAGTGAGTTTGCTAAGAACGGGTGCTGTTGATGTCACAAGTAAAAGTAGACCAACTCACAGAACCGCGAGGGATGAAGTCATTAGTGCTGAGGGGTCCAAGTAATTTATTGAATTTACAGTTTATAGCTGAAAAAGTTACAGTTTATATTTGTAAAATTTACAGTTTATATTTGTAAAATTTACAGTTTATAGCTGAAAAATTTACAGTTTATAAATGTAAAATTTAGTTTATTGCTAAATTCACAGTTTATTTCTGTAAAATTTACAGTTTATAGCTCCTGTTAAATTTACAGTTTATTGCTGTAATTGAGTTTGCTGAGAACGGGTGCTGTTGATGTCACTAGTAAAA